>JAFFZR010016873.1:0-13184 GCA_018397195.1 Lethrus apterus | reverse complement strand
AGACAGACCAAATATAAATCTGACGCAAGAGTTTTGCACAACTTGAATCCTATCAATGTCCACTCTATCTAGACAGGTCCCATACACAACGTCACAATAGTTAAAGTGAGACAATATCAGAGATTCTGACAAAATTTTCTTAGTTTCAATGTTTAATACATGTCTGTGTGGATATAACATTTTTAGATTGCAATACACTTTTCTGATATTATTATTGCAGTGAGACTTAAAACGCAGCGACGTCTTTGAGTTTTCGGTGGTTCTTTGCGCGTCCATTCCAGCTTTAATTTGCAACTTCCGTACGTGAAACGGTTCGAAATGCAAAATATGAGGACGAAATTTGCTAAAAATCAAAAGACATGGGAGCCTCTCCAGGTAGAGCGGCATTTCTCGACGAAAACGTGCAATTTTTGACATTTGTATGTAAAATTTTCGTCAGTTTGAGAATTTTCGAATCCGGGCTATCTAGATCGATTAGTTTTCGCTAGAATACCTATAAATACGCTAAAAATTTCCGACTTTTTCCGTGGATTTTCCAAAAATTTTCTTTTATACAAACCTTGTCCTGACAATTACGAACACAACAAAAAAAATCAGCCAAATCGGTCGAGCCGTTCTCAAGTGATGCTCCGTCGAACATTTTGCAATTCATTTTTATTAATATAGATTTCTCAATACACTTCAGCGTCATTGTATTATTTTTTATTATTTTCATTATCATTATTGTTACCTCTATATTTATTTTACGACTTTCATGTAACTTGTTTGCAAGTAATAGGAACTAAAAACAAAGTTAGCTTTCATTTACATGCCTAAAGCATTTAATTGGTCGTCTCTTTGCTTCTTCCTTAATTTTTTTTTCTGAATTGCACATCTTCCCATGAAGTCCATTTCTACAACTTCCAAAATTGTTGTTTTCTTCTTGTTCTGGACTTTCAGATTATCTAAAGAAACAAACGACGAAGAGAAATTCTTGCAACATTTCTAAGCAAAAGAAAATCTTTTAGAAAAGCTCGACGATCTGCATTCAAAAATCGATGATTCAGTAATGAATACGGCTTGTAATCCTCACAGATCGGCTCTATAGAGAAGTATATTTAATAATGTCTTAAATAAAGCAGCGCGATGAAGAATTTATGACAAATTTATTTCATAACACCGAAGGTTACGTTTAAAAAAAAAATTGCGAAATTAATTTTATTAGCTTTTTCGTTTAATTTTTTTCAGGAAGATATGTGTGTAATTATTTCGGGAAAAAAAACAAAATATGATAATAAACGGTCCGATTCGAAAAGAAAAATATTCCTAATAACACGGTCGGTATTTTTTAATCCGTTTAAGTACACGGCGATATCTTCCGCTGTTTGTTCGGAAGCAAACCATGACGCGCTTCTCGTCATTCAAGATTGCAGGTCTTGCCGCATAAACGACTACCCGGAGAATTGAAACGGTAACGTACACACATACATTAACGTAATTATCATTTCTACTTTTAAAATCGAGATCGCGATGAAGATATTTTCGTAGAAGTAATCGCCGGTAATACGAGCATTTAAGTTCGTTTATTGACGGTTAATTTAAGGTTTAAATTTGCAGCTACGCCCGTTGAGAATAAACAACTGGAAAAAGAGTTCTAACTAACGTTCTATTAGCTTTAGGCTGAGCAATTATATTTATTATATTAATAAGTTTAGTACTTGCACCACAATTACTAACGAAAGTAGTAAGATTTAAAAATGCAACTCTATTAATATTAACAATAATTTAGTTATTTACACATCTAGATATGAAATTCCTCTTCCTATAGTTATGCCTTACAGGTTTTCTCCATAAATCCTAAAATCGTTTTCTATTCTACGATTACAGATCATTATTGCTCGTTTATAACTTTCAGTACTATATTTTCAATCAGTGTCTTCTACATTTTGCTAAATCGATCTCCATTCTTTCTCACTCAACAAAAGTGTTCCAAGCACAATCACGGTTTCCTTCAGTAACCCTTGATCTAAAATATTTGTGTCTCTGCAACAAGGAAATCTTATCAGCATGAATCAGCTTAAATGTGAAACGGTATCAACTGGTAAGCCAACAATACTGACTTATTGATCCAAGTAAAATTCCTGATCTAATAGACTTCTTCGACAAATTACGTCCATGTTGGTGGAAGCATGGGATATGCATTCGTATCACTCCCCTATACTTCTAACATTGAGCGACACTGTAATTGAGTAAGAAAAACCTCCAAGACTAGTTGACAATAAAACAGACTGGCAAAGTTTCAAAATTAAACTTAAATGGATTGATCTCTCAATTCCTTTAAAAACATAAGAGCAACTAGATGTAGAACAAGCAGCATGGGAAAGTACCCCTGAAGTTGCCAGTAGGATAAAAGAAAATAATTACCCAAAGGAAATTAGGAACCGCATTTCTGAAAAACGAAAACTTAAAAGAAGATGGCATTAGACCAGAGCACCAGCTGAGTGAACTAACTAATGACAACAGACTACTCAATCTGGAAAGCTACTAAGCGGTTGAAAAGGCCTATCGTACAAAGCCCACCAATCAGAAACGCAGATGGGAGTTGGGCTCAAAACAATACTCAAAAAGCATGTAGATTCGCAGAAAATTTGCAGGTCATCTTCCAGCCGAATGATGGAGAAGATCATGAAGAATGGAACGAACCGGAACAAGAAGATGTTATCATTAAACCTGTCTCCTTTAAAGAGGTTTCCGATGAAATCAAAACAAATATTAACACGAAAGAAGCTCCTGGGCTCCTTGGGCTGATTACTGGAGAAAAATAGGTAATTCTAATTCCAATATGAACTCCTTCCTGAATGAAAAATTTCAACCACGTGTGAGTAATGAAAAGAACATATTCGAGGTTACCATTGTCAACTTTTTTTTTTTTTATAAAATATAAAAATTGAATCAGTTCGTAATTAACGACATTCTCAATTCGAATTCGAATTTTTCATAAATAATATTAATTAAGTTTAAAAATTCATTATTAGAAAATCTTCACTGTTTACTACGAATTATTATTATTTAAGTAAATATTGGTCATTCAGTACATTTTCGACTTAAAAAAAAAAAAAAAAAAAACAAAAAAGTTTCATTTCCCATCGTATACAGACTATTTTATATAAATTTATTTAATTGACAGTTTTCAAAATCCCATTTCTTTGGATTGCGATAAAGCCTTATGATAAAGCTTTAATTATTATTATTATCCGGAACTCACCTAATAATTTGGTAACTGCTCCCTGTTGCGTGAGCATATGTTGAGCCAAGTCATAGTGTCGCAGACCGAACCTGGACAACTCTAAAAATCGTTGCTGTGATACCAAGGAAGCGAGCGGATGTCCGGGTCCCGGAGCCGCTCCGCCGTACAATTCTCTGAGTGCAGCGGGTGCCAAACCTGGACCCGTGCTCGACCCACCCGATGTTACGACGGCGGCGCTTGTTATCGACGGCGAAGTTGCAACTAAAATTAAAATGCATTTCAGTTATTACAAATTAAAAAAAAAAAAACACTACAAATCAATATAAATAAAAATTTTAAATAAATAAAATATGAAAAGATGCATGTTTTTGGGATTTGAAAGAAATGGCTCAAATTGGATAAAATATTAAAATTGAACATGTGTTATTTATGGAAATATATGAGGAAATACAAGCTTTAGTGTTTAAGTTGAAAACAGAAAAAGAACTGATAGGATATAATGGTGTATAGAATATAATGTAAATAATAGAAGTAGTACAATAAAACGGAACATTACAAAATATTTAATTATATTTGTTGAACTTCAAAGGCTGTTGCATTTTACATTTTACGTTACTTTAATAATTCATCAACTATTTATTGACAACGTTAATGATTCTATTAATAACATTCATCAAGTTTTTACTTCAAACTGGTTTATTCATTTCAAGACTGGTTATTTGCGAAAATGATTATTTCGATAATTTTCAACTCGGCTTTGCAAATCCGTCCATTTTTTCCTGAATAAACTAGACAGTTTTTGTTTTAGTTAGTTGTTTATTTATACGGCAGGCCATTTTATTCCCAGTCATTTTGTTTCGATGGAGATAATTAAAAATTTGAAAATAATTAAAAAGCTCGGCAGAAGCTTCGAGTCGGTTATTAAATTGGCGAGAAATTTTTCATTTTTAATCAGCTAATCGTCAAACAAGTGCTGCGAATGCGTGAAATTGGGAGTTTTTTTACGGTTACGTCGATTTATAGACGATGTGCTTCTCTCAAGGAAGGAAAAAACGCAAAATTTCCAAACGAGATATTCTCGATTACGACCGTTACGTCGTTAATCAATTACTAAGCATTTTGCGACTTTAATTTATTTATATTTTGCTTTACGATTCGCTTGGTTAATTTCGTTTTTTGTTGCGTTATTAATCGGGTAATTTAAAATTTAGATAATCCACCTCATCAAGAAATTAATTCCAATAAACTAAGTACTAACTAATTTAACACAACCTCTGATTTCCGTCACGTTTGAAAATGAGACAATTTAAAGTTTGCATTTCTTAAATAAATAAATATACGGATATGTAAGTCAAAAATTTTAACTTGGCCAATTGGATTTAATGTGAACGTTCGAAATTTGAATCCTCATGTTACAGTGTTGCATTTAAATCATTTTATTTTTTTATTATATTTGGTTGTCGAAACCATTCCAGCATATGCTACAAGGATTAGGGAAACGTGGAAAACCTAATCAGAATAGTAGGTCGAAAGGCGAGCTCAAAGTTAGAAACATTGTAAACTTCATCTATGAAATAAAATTCCAATGTCCGTAACTAAGATTTGAACCTTAGACCTTAGAAGGTAGGAGAACTTTATATTTGTTGTAAATGACATCTTATATTTTCATTTTTATCTAGATGATTTTCTTAAATTATTTATATAAATAACAGTATTAATTATATTTACATTTTCCAATTTTTAGCGCGTTTAAAAGTTGATATTAATATGGTATATTTATTTTAATTGATTTTTTTTTTAATATACTGTATCTAAGTAAGACTACTTATGGATTGGATTCTTGAATTTCCATACAAACATCACAATCACACAAATCTTCAGTAGCCACAACTATTAATAATTGATGAAACGTAACAAATAAATTATAACATATTTGGTTTCAGATATTCAACACAGTTCCCAGGTGTTGACTCAACACATCGTTTTCGGACAGCGGCCCCTGACGCACCGCTACCTAAACTAAACCATAACAGGTGTATGAATTCCTTCCTCTTTGAGTTTTCGTCTTCCTTGCTTACAAGATATAATCGATAAACATGAAGTATAAATTAACACGGTGTGGACACACGTTTTGCTACGAACAGGACGGAACAACAACAAGAGATTTCATTAAATTCATTATTCGCAGATGGTCACTTAATGAATTCTAATTTATTTCCTGAAAGAAAGGCAACCTTTGTAATTGGCCACGTTTAAAAACCTATTTTTTATACTTTAGATTACATCGAATAAATCGAAGGAAGCAGCGATTCATTGTTTCTGGTCGGGGTTTCTTAATGTGAAAATTGGTCTGGAACGTTTAATTAATACCACAAAATGATATTCTAAATGATTATTAAAATTAATTGACAAAACGTCGTGTAATTTAAACGTAATTTAAATAAATGAACGGTGATTTTATTTAAGTTATGTTAATTTGTAGATTTTTCGTAAATTCTTCGTATAAATTTGTATATATTTTTATATCTACAATAATATATTTTAAACGAATTAAAATTAATAACTCTTACAAATTTATTTGCATTTTTCAATTACCAGTTCTTAGATAATATTACTTAATTTATTGATTAAAACACAAACGATACAGTTCGTCATATCCGAAAAAATTACCGTATACAAAATAGTATAATAATAATAATAGTAATAATTTTTGAATAATAATAATAATGGAAAAGATTAAAAAATATCAAACGTCGATTGAAGCGATAAAGATGTGTTGAATATGGTTCGTTTGTTTGGTAATTTTAGATCATCTTTCTCTATCAGCAAATGTAATTTTTATGACTGTTCTGTTCGATTTCTAAACTTTTCTAACTACATACAATAAAATGGTATACCTACACCAATTAATACTTTATTTCCTGTATACAGGGTTTCTCAGCGAAGTTCAACCATAGGAATTAAATGGGAAACATTTTTTTTTACAATTAATATTTCAACATAAAATGACCTAAACTACTACAATGAAAAAATAGTTGTTTGGTATCGTACGATGTGTCAGTTATATAGTTCTTCATGAATTTGTCAAAATTTTCTAAGAAGCTTTAAACTGAAAAATCCGAAAACCTGTGAACTGTATTCAAACAACAACTTTCTATACCGCATCCAACGTTTTTAAAATACATTTATTTTTTGAAAAAGCTAACGTTTTTTACTAGTTGCTTGTTCAGAAATAAACAGTATAATTTCAAACAATCACAACCAAGAATTCGACTTTAATAACAATATATTTTCTTTAGGAAATAATTCTTCAAACTCAATTTCGCGCACCAAAATTAACGCAAAATTTAAAAAAATCGGTGTAAATAAAATAATAAGTTTTCAAGTCTTGTGGTAATATATATTTTTACCTTTTGTAGTTATCAGTGGAACCCAACCCAACCCAATCACATTAGATCACCTCTTGTTTTGTAAATAGTCGATATCTGAGATCAAGTTGCCCAGGTTTAAAAAAAACCATGATGAATAATTAATATACCCTTTTAAATTGTTTTAGTTCAATTTTTTTAAATTGGAAAGTTTCGAAATCGATCAAACTTTACTGTTACAAGTCAATCGGGACGATTGATGCATTTCTTACATTCACGTCCGGTTCTTTCGTTATTTTCAGCACGTATGACATAATTGCTGAACATCGGCGTACAAACCAGTAAATCTTGATAATTGATATCAATTAACGTGATTGGAAAGTTGCAAAAACGGATGCAATTAAAATGTCACAAAGATTGTTTGAACAAAAACCGAACGATTGACAAATTGCTGTTGCCGTATAAGTCCTGCATCAAAATGAAACCGTAGTTTTCGAAGACATAATTCGAAATGATCTACAGGTTTTTGTATTATTTGTTTAAGAAAAAATAAAATACATAAAATACACGAATTTTCGAAAAAAAAAATTTATCCAAGCAAAACCCGCTCTTCTAAATATTACCTTATCGTGCATATAAAATATGACCATTTCCATTAACATGCCAGTAATGGCAGTGTATTACATACGCCCGAAGTAATATATACAATAAATAAACAATTATGTTGATTAATACAATACATTACAGCTTCGCTGTGTGAAAATTTAATACAATAATTTGTATTTGAATTGCCGGACATTTCATCGAATATTTAAATAACGTCGTACGGTGATTTTAATATTCCTTTATGGAATTATGAAAATTATATTAAATTAACATACACCTTGCTTGCATATAAAACGACGTTAAAAACGTCACTTTGCTTATTAATTACATTAGTTTTTGCATTTTAATTTTTTCAAATTAATTAATCGTTTAATTATGATAAACAACTATGTAAATCATCTTTTACTAGATTATGTATGAAAAAACTAAAAGACTGTTTTTATTTATATGTACAATATTTCAAATGGTTGTTTTTTTTTTTAGATAAACAAAGAATATTAGCAATTTTTGTAAATCTCACCTATAATTATAAAAAAAATTACAAACGTGCATAATTTTGTTTTTCTGATTAAATTATAGAAAACTGTAATGTAATGTAATGTAATGACGCATATTTTATTTTTATTATCGGTATGAGTGATTTGTTGTGGATAAGAGTTCACCTGCAATATGCAAAAGTAAACAAAAAAAACTGTTAACCATAACCCATACCCACATAATCCGTATGGTTAATTGTACAGGATCGGTTTTACGCTTTATTTTTGAATCAATGGAAAATTAGGAAACTTTCTATGCAAGGTAGGTGATTCTGATTTCTGATTAACTCAGGGCCACCCACCCTAACAGGGCTAAATGGATTGTAGCCCAGGAGCGCTATCCTTTTGGGGCGGCAATTGTCCTTATACGTTATTTGAATTTTGTATTTTCTTTTGTACTCCTTTTTATACTCCTTTTACACTCTTTTTTACTCCTTTTGTACACTCTTTTTTACCTTTCAAATTTCAATTGCGGAGCGAATCCAATCATAAATTATAAATTTTTAAAAATTGAAAAACTGACCTTTTGAATTTCAACAATTTGATAATTTGAATTATGAAGCGAACCTATGAGCGAACCTAACCCATGCAAATGCAAAATTTTGAAATATGACTTTTTAAATTTCAATTTACGGAGCGAACCCAACCCATACAACAAACAACCTTTTTCCATCGATCCGTACTTCTTTTTCGTTAAAAATAATTTGTAACCTTATTTATTGGTAATTATGTTAACTTTTTCTAGTTCTGAAACTTTTGTAAAACTTCACTGGTCACCCCTCTTCCGCTCCCGTATATTTTCTTATGAAGAGAAGCGCATTATTGTTAGTAACCCACGGGCGCCATATATCTTAGGACGGCCCTGGATTAACTATATACAGCAAAATTAAATACATCAGAAAATAATGATTGTCTATATTTCTTTTTACATCTTCAATTGTTTTTTAATGAACTTGTACGTAAATATTTCTACTCAAATGCTCGATTTCACGAATGTATTACTGCAACATTTAAATAAAAATTCTCGCTTGACAAGTACTATGTAAACATTTCTGTTTCATGTTAACCAATTTAGCTTTGCTACCAAGTCATTAGTATAAAATGTAACGCGAGAGAAAATATTCATTTAATTCCAGTTTCTAGCCAAATTTGGTCGTTCTAAAGTATTCCTTGCACAAAATGAATTATGTAAAATGCCCACTGATCTTCATAAAGAATTATATTTTTATGAAAGTAAATAAACTATGGTAAATAATTAAAATAATAATACTAAAGTTTATTGATTTATAGAAATAAAATACAACAAAATTACTATCGCCATAAATCAACTGGTTGGTATATCAGATTATCAGTGAACTGCTAACTGCTTTTCAATTCCAACCCAGAGTTAATTGAAGCATAATTATGCAGTTATATTTTTGTTTTATTATTTAAACGCGATTTTCTTTACAGGAAGCGTTTACGAAAAAAAAATACGTTCAAGCTTTTGAATAATGAAATAATTTTTTTGCACTATTAGTGTCAATTTTTTTATTGACATATTAACCAAATAAAAACCCGTCAAATGAGAATCAAATATTTATATATCCATGTGTCGTAATAAAGTTTTTATTATTTACTTGAAATCCGGCTCTGTCAATGACTTTAAATTTTGCTTTTTTATGTGTTGCTTATCGTTTAAGTGCAAATTATTATTATTATTATTATTTCTGAAATTATTCAATATGAATTAAGTATATTTTTTGATGTTAAATTAGTAAACTTTATTAATAAGAGTAAATCAACACTGACTTTAGAATTATTTAAATATTTGAAATTTGTAAAGAAATATTATTTGACAAATAATTTAAAACACAAATTCAAGCATTTATGCCATTTAATACCAGACGTGTATTTACAGTAACAATGGTCAAAGATACAGTGTGGATTTGGGTTTTAATCGTTTAGGAATTACTTATAGATAATTGAAACCAAATGCCCTGCAAGGTAAAAATCGAACTGCAATGCATGTTTAATCAATTAAATTATTGAAAATAAAAATATTCTTTTTAATTAGTTCCACTTTACATCAGTACGAAGGATAACTAGGATTGTAGTGATTTGCAGATTTTTAAAATTAATAAAAAAATTGTACAGGATGAATAATCGAAAAAATCTTGATAGATTCTTTCTAAGGCTTCGAGAGTATACTTGCGAGCAACTACTAAAGAAATGCTATAAATGACAAACGGTGAAAACATTAGTAAAGTTGGAATGGAAAAGTTGATAAAAAGCTGCAAAATGGAGATCGACATCTTAAATCTGGACATCTGGCGCTATAAAGTATAACAATTGAAAAACGTGAAAATTAACAAAAGTTATTTATTACGACACACAAATATACAAAATATATATTTATGTATTTTTTATATATTTTATTTATTTTCGCGTCGCTTGCTCACGAATAAAAGATTATTGTTAACACAATAAAATTTATAAAATGTGAATCAATAAATATTACCATTTTGCTGCATTGGTTTTCTTAATCAAAAAGAAACATTTTGTACTTTGTTATATAAAATAGTTTTGAATTATGTTAGTTCCGGTTTCAGAAAAGTAGTGACATAATTGAGTGTAAATGTAGCGTCAAAAAAAAAAAAAAATGTGTACGCTATGATTCGTAAATTACTTGGAAAGGTATATTTCTTTGTGATAGGTACGTTATTTTTGGACAGATTTGTGTAATTTCTAATTTCTTAAGAATTGGGCACTTAAATCTTGATATATTTAAATATTTTAATGTAAATTAACATAATTTAGTCAAACGTAAACGTCCCTGTCGAAAATGAGAAATGAACAATTTAGTCTCACCCAGAATTAACAGTTTTTTTAATTGTTTGATGTATACTTGTGTATAATTTAAGCAATTCAACTGATAATTTTAAATACAATACGGTCTAAAAGTACGTTATGAGAAAAAACACTTTTTTAATTTTTATGTACAAATTCAAATTCAATTCCGGTTTCACCAGAAGCGATGTCAACTTTCTTATTTTAAATGGAACATCCTGTATATTTTGAAATTTTTGGAAAGACCACGGAGAGATGAATCCAACGATGAATTCAATTTTAATTTAAATAGTAACAAGATAGACGGCACTCTTCTGTCATTTTCTTTATGTGTTCCTTACTTAGCCGTAAGGCAATAAACATTTTCAGTGTTAAATAACAAGAAAACCCATTAAAAAACATCAGCTAAAAAAATAATAAAAAATATAAAACTAAATCTTTATTACAATAACTGTTCGAAATTTTGGGCAATTTTGTTTAAAAACAGCAACATATTACAGAAATTTTATTGCTGCATATCTTGTTACTTTTCAAATTAAAATTGAACATATCGTTGGATTCGTCTCTCCGTCATCTTTCCAAAACCCTCAAAATATACAACGTGTTCCATTTAAAATAAGAAAGTTGACATCGCTTCCGGTTTCACCTGCAGGAGAATTGAATTTTTGACAACACCAATATTTTGTACGCAAAAATTAAAAATCGATGATAGCTAATTTTTGGCCGCACTGTATAGTAACAAAATGTCTGCAATAAATAAAAATAATAAACAGTGAACATGAATTCTAGATCAAGAAATAATATAATAATCTGTTTGTGAATTGATCGAAAGCATTTTAAAACATTTAATTAACCTTATATAATAATAATAATGATGAAATCGTTCAAATTTTAATGTTAATAAATGAGTAAATAAAACCGTATGCACATATTTAACAGCATGTCAGTCGTAGCTTTAACGTGCAATTGAAACTATTAATTAGTATATTTAATTTTAATTTAAAATGCATATTATTGTTAAATATTTATTATTTAGTATTATTTGTTTTAAAGATGATTGACATGCAAAAATTTAATTATCAATTTTATATTAATTAAATATATTTAATTAATATAAAATTTACAGTTGTTTTTTTTTTATAATATTGGAAGTAAAATATTAATCAATGCAATTAGTGATTTTCTAAAGTTTTTTAATCTGGAAATTTTGTAGAAATATACTCTGCTTTATAGAGATTATTATTTAAAAAAATTGTATTTGATTATTTGAATTTGTTCATTTTATTCATATATAAAGACAAAAACACAGATGTTTTGAAGATCATGTTATTGTTATGTTATCACGGATATTCTTGATTTGTTAAATTGAAATAATTTTCTTTAACTTTTGTTTATTAACTTCAATTGAAACTAAAAACAAATTTGATTAATTTCTGACCTGATGGCGATAGAGGCAAAGCCGTTGGCAGGACATTTGGTGCGGCGTTCGACGCCGGTAATCCGACGGGATCCATCTTCCAATTGACAATCGATGATCGAGCGGGTGCCACGGGAACAGGACAACAACCCGACAGTCCCGGAACGCCGGAAAATTCGTTTCCGCTGCCCAGTGCGTTTCCGGTCGAAATTAACATCGTGTCGCCCGAGTCCCTCCGTCGAAATCACCAACGCACATTTAGAGTTTGTTCCTTCGAAATCTTACGCGTCGTCGTTCAACGTCGTTACTTTTCGATGAACACTGGGATTACATCACTTCGTAAATTTTCAAGTTCACGGTCCAGTTCAAGGATGTTCGATGTGCACTTCACCTTTTCGTCCACCCAAGGATTTAAAATGTAAACATGTAGGTTGAGTGGCGTCGGATCGGTGCGTTGTCGTTGTCGTGCTTTAAGCCCAACGTACGGCGAGCACTACACTGAATGACTGCCCTGCTCTTGGCAGCGGCTACCTGCTAGGTAAGTGTTGCTACCTCGAGTTTGGTTGGCTACCTGTGCTCATTCGATAGGCAGGCTTGCACCCTCCTGTGCTCAGCCCACCGCTTTTGATTACCCCGCGATCCTGCCTAGAAGCTTTATTCGAGATTGCCTTCTTTATTCACGAAAGCGAGGAAGCATGACTTTAGAAAGCGTTCGTTTGACAAAGACCGCGATAATGTGGGTCGTCTGTCGTAAACATAAAGTACTAAACTGTTGCTACTTGTATTTTATTTGGTAAATTGTCCAATTAATATAAATCTCGCAAGTTAATTAATTAACAAAATCTCATCAGTAAATTATAAACGATATTTAAAATCGAATTATCGACTTGAAATTTAATTATGCATTCGTATTTATAATTTCTTTGAACTACGTTTTTTAACTTTTTTGATATTTCATAAAAAAAGACATTTTTATATAATTTTTATATATATTATATTATATTAATCAAAAACCTTAAATTACCCTAAGGTGTCAAGGTACTAATTACAAGATTACAATACATATTTGGTCACAATAATATTATGAATAAATAAATGTTGCCCATTCTTTTTTATTTTTCGCCATCTTCATCCCCTCATTACAAGATATTCCTCGTTCCATCAACGATTCAGCTACTCCTTGATTCCATGTTTTCCTTGGT
>JAFFZR010016872.1:0-13418 GCA_018397195.1 Lethrus apterus | reverse complement strand
CTGTTTTAATTATATCCCGCACAAATATATTTCATTTCATTATTATTATCATTTATAGTATTTTGTGTTTATATCGTAAGTTTTCCTATACCTAATTTGTTTTCAACTTACAAATTCCAATGTCAAATTTATACATGAATGACACATTTCAAATGTTTTCAACAATAAATTTTGCTCTCTCATCTCTGTGCTGTAGTAATATATACCGTAAAATATTATCGAATGCAACGGGTCACGTATGTACCTGCTTCTCAAATACGGTCAGCATGATGCGAGGAAGACGTTTGTCGTTATTTTCGACGTGCGTTTCGGTTTTATTGGTACGACATTTACTCTGTCAATGATTGTACATTGCCCTATAATGTATAAAAGGAAACGTATACTTATGCCTAAAACCAGGTTTGGAGTTTTGACAGGGATTTTTATTAATTGATGACGAAACCGGGCTATACAAATTTGTTATGACTTGTTACTTGATTAGCACAAAATTCTTTTTTTTTTTTTTGAGAAAATAATACAACACAAAATATGTGTTTCAAAATCTATACTTACTTACTTACATATTTGCAATCTCTTCTACCGTAGTTGTAGAGATGATGAATTTTTTCCATCATTTTCAGTCCCTTGCCATTTTCTTTGCTTGCGTCCAGTCGGATTGCCTCCCTTCAAGAATCCAACCTACATAATTTGGACGTTCCAAGTGATCTTTGGTCTTACCATTCTTCTCGGCGTTCCAATGCTCAGCTCCCATATAACCTTAATTTATTTTTCTTCATCATTCTTTTGATATGACCAAACCATCGAAGCTGTTGAGTTTCTATTTTCTTGAGAATTTCTTTTTCCTTTTTTCTTTCTCGAATGTTTTTACTCATTACCTAATCTATTTTTCCTAAAATCTTCACATGCTTCAAACATATCGACACGAGCACCAATACTTCTACGTAAACTCTTACTTGCGGTTCTTTTTGAAATCCTCTTCTTATTAACAAAGGTTCGTTATAATAGTATATATAGTTGATATGTGGGTTCAAATTTTTGGCTATTTTTGTTGCTGTTTTATCCATTTGTACTATAAGGAGAGTAGAGGACTCACAATGCTGTCTTGTTGTAAGTTTTAAATCTCTATTTCATTCTCGGATTTCTTTATAAGCTTTGCATTGCTTCAGTCATATCTTGACTTATCCTCGTCCATATTTGTATTTTTGGGACGCTACTAAAGCTTTCTCCAAATCGATTATACATAGATAAAATTTTTTTTTATTAATTTTTTTCCCCGAAATAATAGATCTTCTAGATCCAAAACTCGCTTGAGAGTCATCTAAAGTTGCTTCTGGTTTTCGTCTTAATCTTACTTCAATAATTGTTTCATAGTCTTTTTAAGCTGCACATAACAGGGAAATACCCCTAAAAGCTCAGGAGTTTCCTTTTATATGTATCACTGTCACTATTACTACTTTCTAGTCACTAGGTATAGCCTTGTTATTAAATGCCAAGGATATAATCTTATGTAAAAACATTATCCTATCTTCTATCATATATTTCATATATTTCTCGTTCTCTTCTATACTCGGTGCTTTTCTATTTTGAGCTTTTTAATGGCTGCTTAATGCTTACTACTTCTAGTTTTATTTCTTCTTTTTGATGCTGTATCGTTTGTTCTTTCAATTTTCTTCTGATCTATCCTCGATTCCAACATTTCCTAAAATATTTTCTCCACCTGTTTATTATATGACTTGGTTACGTTATGATTTCGCGTTGTTTGCTGTTCGTCAGGCTGTTCGTTTTTCCTTATTCATTTGTCTTATACTTCCACACATTTTCTTACAGGTGCCTCTTGAATTCACATATAACATTCATATGTTCTATTTCTTCTCTATATTGTAGTATTTTGACATTAATTTTTCGTATTTTCTTCTTATCTCCAAATCCTTATGCTTGCATATTCTAGTTAATTTCTTTCAGTCTATTCTCTATATGCGTTATTTTTATCTTTTTCCTTCTTTCCTACTTACGTGTGTCTTTATGTTCATACAAAGAGTTGCCGGCTAACAAATAACATTATATATAGAAGTCTATTATTATTTTCATACGTAAGAGCATGAGTGCTCCAACTTTTGTCGGAAAGATTTTTATTTTGCATGAGCAATGGTTGCTTGCAAATTAAACGAGACCAATTTTACGAAAAGGCTCTTTTCCAAAGAAATTGGTCGAGTTTAATTGCCTTTAGCAATCATTGCGAATAAAAAAAATCAAAATCTTGCCAGATAAAAGTTGAGTACGAATGATCTTTGGTTGGAGAATTAACCGAATGAATTATAACACTGACATTTGTCAAAATGACATTTAATGTATTTTTAAAGTTGTCATGGCAAAACTATGACGTAGCGGCAAGAAAAGCACCATGAATCTTTTCACTATAAGATTGTTCTGATTGGTGCATGTGATCTTCGTTTTAAAATATCATTGGTCCACGTCATCATGTGGATAATTCTCATTATAAGATCGTTCTGATTGGTGCATGTGATCTTGGTTTTAAAATATCATTAGTCCACGTCATCATGAGGATAATTCTCCATTAAAATTTTTGACATCTCCGAATTTTCCATCCTCTGATGTTTTCGAGCAGCTACCAATTCTTCTATTCGTCCAGTTCTGGTTTCACGAGTTTCAGTTTCAAAATTCCCTTTGTTATCCTTGATTCAATCAATTTTATAGTATCTTATTATACACGCTAGACTTTTCTGGATTTTTCCTTAGTTTCCGTTACTGCCAATATGTCTAAACTCGTTCTTTTAGTGATGTTAATTCCTTCTCTTTATCTTTCAGTCTTGAAACATTTCACGTCCCCTCTTTTCAAAAACTAAATTTGTTGCTTCGCTTCTTATTCCTAGTTCTTTATATCAAAGTTTGCGGCCACCTTGTCTTTTGCAGTCTAGGATTTACTCCTTGTCATTCTATGGACTGGTTAGCTTTTGGTCCTGTTTTGACTGTTTTACCAGCATGTTTCGTTTTCCCTGTTTCAAAACCTTTATCAATAATAAATATTTTAAAATACGACTTAATCACCTCCAGTGGTCCAGTGGTAAGAAGGCCGGACTTTCAGTGTGAGAGACTGTGGGTCGAGGGTTCGAGTCACGCCTGGGGAAAAATTTGAAGATGTTTTTCCTGGTGTGTCCGGTCAACTTTCGCTGTTGGCATAATTAACAGTGCACATCTCTTACGGCGAGGAGATTATAGTAACAAAGCCATGGAACACACTACACACACAAAATACACTTATAGGTACTCCCGCAGTCTTGACAAGCTTGATCAGCTTGCCAGCACCAAACACACAGACAAAAAACTTCTTATAAAAACATACAAAAGTGCGTTAATATTATTACTAACATTTTCTTCATCTCTATTATTATGTAACTTATATTCTTTGTTTAATTATCTTATTATGCAATGAATTTGAATTATTATTTTAAAAAATGCAATTTTGTATTGTGTTTAATATAAAATATTTTAAGGCTCATTCAATTTCATCAGTGATAAAGCCTATGAGCATATTAAGAAATGTCTGAATGGTAATTTATGTATATGTTTCTAATGGTTTCTTTAACAAATCAATTTGGTTGTTAAATATGCACTTTTAAACAAACATGGTACTGGTAGTTTCTTTTTCTAAAATATAATTTAATCAACGTTTTTTGTGTCCTGGAATCGTGTCAATTCGACGTAAATTGCCGATGTTTCGGTCACTGAAACAAGTGACATCATCAGAGCAATGCCGTATATAGTCTCAGAAGTTCATAACGAAACGACATGGTCGTTGAGAAAGCTCTAGCTAAAACTAAATTTTAAATGATCGTGTCGTCCAGTTCGTTATGAACTTTTAAGATTTAATTATTGCTTCACTTTGATGATGTCATTTGCAACGAAACGTTGGCAATTAACGTCGAATTAACTGTGTTCCAACCAGAATATAAATTGGTCAACGGCCGCGGAAGCCTTCGTAAAAAGTTATAATTTTATCATTTTGTTTATAACATGAAATCAAAATTATTGAAGCAATTGAACTCTTAACCTTAGATAAGTAACTGATTTTAAATATCATTGATTTTTAATTATTTTTATTTATTCTTTTGGTAAAACCAAAATTAAGGCACATCTAAAATAATCAAATTATAATCATGCCTTAAATTAAATGCAAATGGTTATTCTAAAAGTATTCTAACGTGTTTTGTTAGACTTAAAAGTAACAAAAAGTAAAAAATAACTAAAAATAAAAATGTAAAGATTCTGTTAAAATTTAAAATCAAACAGTTTTATTTAGTAACTTTAATTTTTAAATCTTTTACATTGTATTGTTAATTTACGTTTCACCTAAAGAGTTTAAACTAAGCAAAGTTATTTTTTGAACGAAAATTACCTGAAAGGGTGCGAGGTTACTAGCAGTTCAGTCAGAAGAACGAGAAGAACATCTTATGTCTTCTAAAACAAAAGAAATTTCTACACTTTTTATAATTTTGTAAATTTATTAATCTAAATTAATTTGAAGTCGTTTTTAGTTTTGAAGATGTTAGATAATATGCAACCAACAATACACCGCTGTTTAGTATGAATCTAACAAAAATACATCTATGAAAGCAAAAATAATATGTTCTGATTATTGAAGAAAAAGTAGTTTGTGTTTCGTACAATTTCTTAACAACATCAGCTATCCAGTCGAATAAAAATATTTTGAAAAATTAAGTCTCATTATCCTGTTAGAAACGAAATTGTTCTATTTTATGAATGTTTCCACTGATATGTATACAGTATGTATAAAGTTTTCAAAATGTCTTCCATTTCTATTTAAACAAAAACGAACACGATTTTTAAAAGAATTTTCCACTCTTCTTAGTATATCGGCTGTAATAATTTAAAACGCATTTCGAATACGTTCATGCATGTTTTCTACAGTAGTTGGTAGTTCCCGATAAACAATGCCCTTTGTATGTCCCCACATCTCCATTTTAATGAGATCGGGTGATCTTGCTGGCCATTGCTGCGGTCCGACTCTCCCTAACCACTTATTTGGAAATACTAAATTTAAATGTTCCCTCACTGCTTGCGTATGATGAGCGGGTGCACCATCATGTTGAAACCATATTCTCTCTCTGGCAAGTGGCAACTGTTGTAAAAAATTTGGTACTACGTTTCTCATAAAATGTAGGTACGCTTCACATTTAAATGGCCGTCAAAGAAATAAGGACCACCTCACACATTTGAGTATTTTTTTAAAGCAATACATCATTCACGTTTTATTATTCTGTAAAAACTATAGCAGCATGATATTTCTACCTTCTTTCAGACAGACATGATGTGTAAAGTGTATTATTTGAACATGTATTTAACCATTTTTCCTGTTTTTTAGTAAACGGCTAAAGACAGCCATATGGTCTTTGTATGAAAAATCTTCAGAATTGAATTCTACAAATACTCATGTAAAAATATACAGGGTGTTCCATTTGAAAAACATGAGAAAAATGAAGACGAATTTCTCGTAATGTCGTAATGAATTTTAAACACCCTGTATATTGCAATGACACAAAACTTTGTCTGAAGCATCCGGCAACCCTTGCTAAAAAATGTGCCACATAATTACTCTTAAATTTTACGTTTGTAACCGCAGCGGTTTCTTTAATGTTAGTATGTAAAATTAAGTTTTTTGAAGTAATCGTTAATTACGGCGGAATGCATGAATCTAATTAAAAAAAAGTTAGATATCAATAGATACCCCCAAAACACTTCAAACTATGCAAACGGATACTAGGTGTCCCATTAAAAAAATGGCACGCGGTCATCCTGTATACTCATAAATAATTTCCTGAAGTGCTCATTTGTGTCTAGTTAAACGCTGCCTTTGTTAGAAATCTCTATGTGTAAGACGAAATGAGAAATCGAAAAACGGAGCTACTATGCAGAACCTGTATATAGTATGAAATAGGGGGTAAGTTAGTAGATTTGGCAGTTTAAGAGTGCTAGTTTAGTTTAGTTTGGGATAGATTTAAATGTAGTATAAATAATAATAAGTAATAAATAAGTTTTAGAAAAATGTACAGAATCAGTTAACTGTAATAAATAATAATAATAATAATAAAAATGTATTAAGAAAATAAAAATAATGTATTAAAAAAGTTTAATTTAATTAAATCAAAAAGAAATATTGATGACAAATTATAACCATGTGGTTTACGATTCCAAATTCCGCAGTTTTGACGTCTATATTTTTGAAACATTTTTTTAAAATAATTTACAGGTAATTCATATCTAAAAATTTTATGTTTTTTTTTTTTAATGAGATCGTTTAAATGATTTTCGCTTTCGCTCATTACAGAAGACTGTTAAATTTTATAATTTTACAGACTCGTTCTGAAATAAGAGCCCACTATTTTAATAGGTAATAGCTGACTATAGCCCAACCTCAAATACCCAAAAACGACGGTCCTATGTTGAAAGGAGTGACGACAATAATTATTCCCGCCAAAGGAAGTTAATTTTCAAAGCGAATGCTCGTACAAAAAATGACATTCTTCGGAAATTTAAAATAAAGATAGGACCACCGTTTTTGAGGATTTGGGTTAGCGTTAAGGACAGCTATCACCTGTTGCAATAGTGGGACCTATTTCAGTTAAAATGAAGATCGAAAGCTAAAAATTTATTGAATTTTAATATAATGCATTTGCATTCAGCAAATGTTAAAATTTGGAGAATATTTTGAAAATGAAAAAAAAAATGCCAAGATACCTGAATAGCGAAAATGTTAATCATTTAATAAGAAAGATAGCCAAATCAAGGGAATAGCGTAGGAATATATGACGTTTTGAAATCATTATTTTACTCATTAAAGAGTGACGTAGAAGACGTGTATGTAAAGATCACAGAGCTCATTTTCAACAGAGGAATTCAATAAGTGAATGACTGTAGAAGAGGAAAAAACGTTCATCAGAATGAGGACAAAATGTGATATTTCTTCATAGAGGAAGATTCATTAATTTTTGTGTAAAAACTCCTAAGATTATCATAAAGAAATGAATAAGTAACATTATGAAAAGCGATTTCGGTTTGTTTTATAGATAATTTCATTGGAACAAGTGATGTAACGCCATGTTAAATCCAACAAGCGGATAGCAATAATGACAGTTACTTTTACTGGAAGAATTAATTATTTTAATAAATTCTCGAAATCCAGACCGTTTGTGTCCCATACATCGTCGCACTTTTTACACACATTTTAACATTTGATTTTTTAAATTTACTGGCGTATTTGAAGGTCTACTTATAAGTCAATTCGAAGCAATATTTTTTGAAAATGTCCATACCATAAGATTTTTTTTCAATAGTATGGGAAGAAGTCGCCTGGAAAAATTAAATATAACAAAAATGTAAAATGTTAACAGACCGAAAGGTGCAGAAAATCTTTTCGAACGAGATTTGAAAATTTAGTGGAATAATTAGTTTTTTCACGCTGTACTGTTCACTACAATAAATTTATAAAAGTTGGATTTGAATCATGGAATTATTAGTAATTCAAATGTTAGAACCGCAAAGAAAACTTTAAAAGATATCAATCTTGCTTTTGGGACAAATAAGACTTATAAAGGCTCTTTGTATTGAAAATAAATGTACCTAAATGAAGAAACAAGTTCATGATAAATTTAATTTGTAATTGAGAACTTGTCTGTAAACTTTATAAATCAACTTTTATCAACAAACTCAATAGTATAATTAACCAAATCCACCAAAGGAGCAATCATTTTAAATAGTAGAAATCTTATGGAACAATTTCATAATTTTATTAAATAATTTTTTCGTATAAAATAAAATATAAGAAAAATTAAATTATGAAAATATATTGAAATACAATTTTAAAACTTTAGTCTTGGTAAAGAAACTTTTTCTAAAAGTTATCATTGATTAAACAATCTATCGTTAAATATTAAAAAATGTTTTTGTAAGATTAATAATTTGATTAAGAAAATAAAGTTTCCGTTTCATGATAAAGGTTTATAAGTAGCACATTAAAAATTACCCCGACGAGATATTATATATTATACACCTCACGATGATCCAGGTTAGCTGGTTATTACAATGGCCCCTCGTAAATAATCAAGATAATGAATTGGACGGATCCAAGCAATGATAAACTGCTGAATATGCGATCTCATATCTCATCATCCAAACGAGCTTCACATGCTCTCTCTCATATTAATCGAAATGCTATCAAATGCAAGCACATTGCGTGAGCTTCGTTCGATTCGATATCGTTCATGGGGTGGATACGTCCCAGAGATTCAGATTTTTCATCATCAAGATAAATGAATTGCTATTAAGTTGATGTGCACAAAGAAACGATGCAGTTAATCATGTCGGTAGAAATCTGAAATTTATCAGAAAAGAATTTAAAAAACTTTTATCCAAGAGAGAAAAAAATATGTTCATGATAATGCGAAAATTTTAACTTAGATATTATTTGGATTATCATAAATATCTTTTATGTATTATGATGAATATGTGAAAACGAAACTTTGAGAATATATACAGTGTGTCCCAGGATTGAAGTTACAAAAGGTGCGATGGACTAAAAATTTTTGAATCTTATTTTAAATGGGAGTAAGTTTGGTTTGAGGAGAATTTTAGTTTTTTGAAAAACTTTTCAGGTAAAGTAACCTTTTTGTTCGTAATACGGCAAAATTTTACTAAGAAAAGTTGTTCAAAATGAGAAATTATGCCGCCATATTTGATTTTTTTTTTTTCTACTGGATTTATAATTCTAGAAATGCAAAAAATAAATTCTTTTTGATAATTATAATAATTATTATTTTGTCGATAAAATAATAATAATAAAAAAAAAATTCTCTGTAATAGAATTCTCATTAAAATATTCATGGAATATTTGCCCATTCCCCGCGGACCGTGTGCTAACTGTCGCTAAATGTAACGATTGCGTGAATTGCAACATTGCATTGAGATTGCAGCAGCCTAATGCGATTTGATTTGACACTAATCCCGTTATCGAATTTGCCACCCCACGCATCATTGTGAATTGAATTATATTAAATAGCATATGCCGGTGATCTAGTCGGAATTCGTTTATACATCCCGGGGGTTGCTTTAATGAATTTATAAATTATTTAAATTAATCCTTAATTAAATGTTCGATATGGAAAGGCATTAACTGATATGCGTACGTGACTTTTTCACGTGGAAAATGATTTGTGTGTTATAATTTTAATTAAATTAATTATAACTGCCACATTTCGGTAAATATACATAAATATATATATATACACACAGGGAAATTATGATGCAAATGTAGATAAAAAGAGTCCAAACCTAAATCTGCAAAAAAAATAATGCTATGTATGTTGAAGACTCACATTTTAAGATTGTGTTGCAGCATTTTATGTGACTTTCGTCAGAAGTAGTTGCTTTTGAACGCGGCGTACATTCAAACGGGAACAGGGCCGTACTGTGATCTGAAAAATTGAAAATTTAAGTTGATGCTTATCAGCATTCACCTGTTAAAGTAACGTAACTTATATCAGAATCAATATATATATATAGATATGAAATTGGTCATGAAGATGTTTTTTAATCAACAATGTGCTGTAGGTTTCTAAAATCTCAACTATTTGAAAATTCAACATTACCTGAAAATTGTGTTTAGAAAATTCTTTTATCCTTGTAAGTATTTTTCAAAAAAAGTGGCATTTTCATCTTTTTTTCTTCTGTAAATTATGTGCTTTCAATTGAAGTAGATTATTTCGACAACATGAAGAATTTCAGAGGTTAGTTTTAAACGTTTCAATCATTGCGGACTACATTAAATTCTCTGCACAATTATTTCTGTTTAGAATGGCACTGGATACTTATTAATAGAATTATTCTCCTCCGACTGCTTCCATATTCAAGCCGAATGCTGCAGAAAATCATCAAGGCAGCATTTAAATTCAGAAATGGAAAATAGCGACGCAATGAAAGAAAGGAAATTTTCTCAAACATAAAGAAAGCAGCATCGAAACTTTTTAAACATATTTGAACGTAACTTTTTAGGTACAAATTTAATTTAAAAAAAATCCGAGCATTTGTTTTACGTTAAACCGATACTGAATAAATTCTGAATTTATTATTATAAAAAACCAAATAACAGCAAGTTATTTGGTTTTTCGTCTGAATTTATTCAGTATTAACAAATGTTCTTAAGACGGCCCTGACACAATTCTATTTTTTTTTTAATTTTTAAAATAAAAGACCTAACTGAAATTTCTGGTGGTGAAAACAATGCCCTTAGCTTACTGACTTTTCAATTAATTATGCACATTCAACCCAACTTCGACTAAATTTAACCAATAATTTGGTAATTACCCTATAATAGGACTTTGTATTAAATATTGAATAAATGATTCTATAGAGTCCTATAGGAATGCATTACTCATTAATCGATGACCAAATTTTTTCCTCCCACTCATAAGGGCCGTTAGGTGCATAGCATTTTGAAACTTCGAAGAAAACCAACTTATTTCTGTCGATATTTGGAAAGAGTTTGTGAATATTGATTTAATCTCAGACTTATTATTTAGATTTGGGAAACGATTTAATGAAGATTTAAATCTTTCACTAAAGAACTTCATTAAATTAAAATTTTTCCATGAATCGATGATTATAATTTTTTAAAGTACGCCCACCTATCCATCTTTTCTTCAATCAAATAACTCATATATTTGATTTGTTTAATCTGATCAACATTAAGATAAATTTGGAACATTTAGAAAAAAGAAGATTTTAAAGGCTTTTAGAGAAAATAATTTATGTGAGTTTTAAACCAACCCAACAATTTTGCTGAGAATAGATAACAAATTTCTTTAAATCAACTTCGATTTCGAGATTGTACACTTATTTTAACTTCGCTATTGATTACTTTGAACACAATTATTCTGTGTTTTGTGTTGTTTTTCTTTTTGAAGAAAATTTCTTTAAAATATATTTTATTCTTGAATGTTAAATTGATTTCGAATTACGGATTTTTTTCAATTGGATTTTTTTTGGTTTTAAAATTTCTTAATTTTTTCAAATTTCGTCTTTTTACTTTTTATTTTCGTTTCCGTTTGAAAAGATACTCACCTCGTTTGAAAATAATTCTTTTGAGTTTTGTCCTTATATATTATTTTGTCATTTTTTAGTATTATAGGCAGCCTTTATATTAATTGCATTACATTTTTGTTTTTGGTGTTCACTTCCCAACCAAAAAGAGTCTTAGGCAGTAAAGTGTGTGTAGTGAATCGCAAAATCATTGTATCTCAAAATCATACAGAAGAACTTTGAAAGATGGAAATAAGTAAGAATGAGGAATTTAAAAAAAATAATATCGAAAAAAATATTATTTAGTAGAAATCTTTTATTTCGACAATTTCAATCGAAATATTTATCAAATAATTGTTTTCAAATTATTTTAAATTGTTTTCGAATCCCCTTTTGAATTAATTTTAAATGTATTATATAATAATATATTATATACTAATTCATTAAAAATCACCGATTTATTTTGTTTCTATCAATTAATTATCAATTAATTGCAAATTTTCACCGGCGATTAAGTTAACACATATCCAATAACTTTAGACTGAGAGATTTGTGAATAATGGCTCTTCGTACAGGTGAATAAATTTACAGGGAATATACGATGACACACATGATCGGAGTTCATTGACGACGATCAGCGGGTGGATTCAATAATGGAGGATATTAAACATCCCGACAGCGTAAAGATTAAATACCGGCAGCTCAAGGTGTTGCTGTAATGCGAGGGGTGCGAATTTATTAATAGGTACACCGGATTAATCCGGAATGCATTATTAAGTCTTCCGTCAGGCGCAAATGCTGACAAAATTTTGAGGTACATATTTCATTTAAATGTGTTTTTAATTATTAATATAGTTCTTTAAAATAAATAATTCTCAGTACATAATTTTTAGTTTGTACATTTTATATTTTGCAAAATTGAGAACGGTATTTATAAAATCCGTTGCTAGTATGTGCATTTATTAGACTTTTTATCTTTGGAATCATTTAACATTCAATAAAAAGAATTTAGATCATAACATTTAGAAATTTGGAAATAGATATTGATTGCATTATAAACACATTTACAAAAAATAATAATAATAAAAGGTGATATAATAATATTTTTGAAAGTTTTAACATTGAAAGCTTTAAGGACAAAGACAGTAACTTCAGAAACAGAAACTCTCAATAAGCTTTCTAAACACTCATAAAAATTACTACATCGTTTATGATTGCCATATTTTGATAAATTTAAATATTTGTTACATTACGTAACGCAAACATATATGTGATGATCGCATGTTGAGATTATTTATTCAACAATTTTCTTTCCGCCGACGTAACGTCCTAAACATAATCTTATGCAATATCAATATCCTGCTACGAAGATAGTAACAGGGTGTTGAAGCAAGAGATTCTCACGTCGTCGTAGCTTGGAGCCCGTCTCCAGGGAGATATGTTGAGATAACGCTGTGATGAGGCCGAATGAACACCCTCTGTAATCTCACATTGATTGCATACGCAATATTAGATAACACTTCCCTGTACCTACGGCCACGTCGCTCGCCCTACAGTTTGCCATACCTCGCACCTTAACTGTATCCAATTGCGCATGGTATTTATAAATATGGGTAATGTAAAATCTACCCCTGGTTCTGTGTGCATTTGATTATAAAACACCTTTGGGAGCACTTCATTTTCTAAATGACTTGTTTATTTTGCGCCTGTGTTACACAATTACACGTATATTTATGGAAATCTGTATGATCTAATTTAGATATTTACGAAGTTAATCGAATATGAATGCAGAATAAAAAACTTTATTTTAATAAAGACAACAATATTAATAAAAAATTTGTCAAATATTGGATGCATTAGGGGCCCAACCTAACAAAATGACTTTAAAAAAATCTCGTTGTAAACAGCTATACAGGGTGAGTCATAACGTACGGAAGAGACTAAAAGTGTAGTAAGAGAAGATCAAAATAAATATGTTTTCTTAGTAAACTTTTGACCAAAACGCAGTAACCAGAAAGTTACAGCAAGTTAAAATTCTTATAAATTAGCGCCCACTTTTTGAATACCACTGATATTAATGAGGAATCAGTGTTTTTCGTTTCCATAGAAACGTACTTCTTATAAACTTTGATAATTTTCTGTCACTAACATTTTAATTGCAGGAAATGCTCAATAAGAAATGCATTTTTTAATTATTGCAACGTTATTTCTTATTACTTAAACATCAAAACAAATTACATTTACAAAATGTGTTCGAAATGTTGACCATTCATTTCAACGCATAATTGTGCACGACGAATCCAACTTCT
>JAFFZR010016871.1:0-13485 GCA_018397195.1 Lethrus apterus | reverse complement strand
TGACGTCATCATAATTTTTTTTAAATGACAACCCCCACTTTTTTCTTCTGTTTTTAATAGACCTTCTTACTACTTAAACGGTGACGTAAAAAAATTGGTACCTCACATAACAATTTTTTTGAATAAATGACACATTTACTTCAGATCGTCAGTGGTTATAATTTAGTAAAAATAATAATCGCAAACATTCTAAATTAAAGCAAATAACAGTAATTTATGTATCTAAGACGAAGAGTGAAGCTATAAGGTGCAATGACGTCATTATCAATTTTTTTTAAATGACACCTCTTATTGTTTTCTTTTGCTTTTGATAGACCTCCTTGATGTTTAAGTGGTGATTACCGAATTAATTATTTACATAAGAACTATTCTTCAAAAAATTTTTGTTTAAAAGAAAAAATATAAATGTGTCATTTATTCAAAAAAAAAATTGTTATGTAAGGTACCAATTGTTTCACCGTTTAAGTAGTAAGAAGGTCTATTAAAAACAGAAGAAAAAATGAGGGTTGTCATTTAAAAAAAACTATGATGACGTCATTGTGCAAAAACAATTGACGTCATTTCAAAAAAATTAACGTCAGAAGACGGCATTCCAAAAACAAAAATTGACCTGTGCGAGTGATTTTCTTAAAAACATTATGGAACGCTTTTATGAATTTTGTTGCAAACTTTATCACCACACTGTATAATCACAAATCACTTGGTAGTATTTAAAGAAATAGATTTCTTCGAATGGTCTGGTATAAATTCATTTTTTCGTTTTTTTCGTAAATTTTGTTATACAAATAAACATCTAAGAAACACAAGATTTTTTATATAAATGCAAAAATGTACGGTTTCCAAATATAATTAAATATTTCTTTGTAGTGAGTAAAAATTTCCTATTAATCACGTTGTACAAAAGAATAATTTATTCTTGAGTAATAATAATTCCATACAAAATAATTATATTGTTATGTAACTATTATAACCAGTTGGAAGTCTAGACACTCTAGAGTCTCTAGACAAAGAAATGTTGTTGATTCATTTCTATCAATTAATTTTACTTAAAACAAAAATATATCTTTTATTTATGTAATATGCGTAGGTTTGCTAATCGCCACAAATGTATTATAAGATATAAATGCCGTTTATTATCTTTACTTATGATTATTACATGTATATATCGCTTGACTTATCGTTTATGTCAACTAACAGGTTCCACGTTGGTTATTAAAAACACATACAGGTAATAGTTTCCTCAGTTAGGAATCTAATTCTTCATGAATATTTATCGGTGACCATTACTTTCTATATAATTTACTTGGTGAATTACATCACATATATGTAATTTACTTCAAATGACTAACTAATGTTTTAAGTTTAAAATCTTTATATAAATTCTTTCATTATTTTCAATGTAGTTCCCATTTTTATTTTATTTTGCGTTTTTTTTTTTTTTTAATAAATTTTCTACAACTTGGGGATAATACTCTTCCAACTCATCTTTGAAATGATCCAATAGTAATACGTGCTATATACACAATTAAGCAATATATTCCGTCAATGTGCCATGCCCAGATTCGTTAACACATCGCCTCCATCTTCATTCTTCTTCCCTCTTTCCTTACTTACTTACTTCTTTTTATTTATTATTATAAATATATAAAATGAAGAAAGTTTGAATATTCAAAGCTCACTAACTCGAGAGGTAATGGTCAGAATTCAAAAATTCAAACACATCTGTAAAGCACATCGATTGCTCTTTCATTTGAGATACCACACGATGGGTCATTCTATTTAAAATTTTTGGGGAGGTATTCGTGGGGGCGCAGTGGTAAACGTCAAAAGTGTGAATCATAGGTCAAACCGTTTCCCCCTTGACATATAAGTGGACCTGTTTTCGGAAATTTTTAATTTCCTTTTGGTTTCTGAAATATCTCAGGCGGATCGTTTTCAAAAAATCAGCCTGTATACAGGGTGAGTCACCACCGACGGGACGGAGTTTTAAGGCGAAACGGCATATATTCTCCAGCTTCTGTTGCAGGTGGATTATGTAAGTCAATAAGGGCTACATTTTAAAAATATTTTCAAATAAACAGTAAGCTCCAAAAAAGAGTGACATATCAAAGTTATACTTTTTCTTATGGCACAGCCTGTATTTCAACACATTTTTGAATTGTACGTAAAAAATAAGCCAGACTTTCATAAGGGTTCCCTATACCTAAATACTAAGTGTTCTGATTTATTTCGATTTTTCTTAAAATGTAAGGTTTTCGAAAAAAAATATTACCCCCAAACGAAAATAATGACAAATTTGCTTTTAGACCTAGATAATAGATCAGTCCCTTAATTTATTTAGTAGTCTACTACTACAACTTTCTTTACAAGCTGTTCAGAATTTTTAGTACCATTATTAGCAAATTCAAACTGTAATTTCAGGCTTATTTTAAATGGAAGATCCTGTATTTTATAAGTTTATCGTGTAGCAAATTTGTCTTTCGAACTGTATGAGGTTTCCCTATACCTAAATCTTTAAGTTTTGAAGTTATTTAGGCATTTTGGGCGCACCATCTAACTGCAACCACATTTTTTGTCTAATATTTAAAGGAATATTTCCTAAAAGTGACCAAAATATTGAGTTCAATGCAGTATGCTGCATTATAATTAATGTAATCAATGTTTATGGCGCGATGACTAAAATACACAGAAAACATTTCTGATCGAGACCGTAGTAACTTTATTTGAAACATTTATAAAAATATTTCTCGTGACCACTGAAATCTAATCTAACATAATGACTAATTTGCCATTTATGTAGTAACTGATGATTATGTAGTAATAAATTACCATCGTAATTTTTAATTAGATAGGTAAGTATAGTTTTGGGCACTTTTAGGAAATATTCCTTTAAATAATGACGAAAAATGTGGTTGCAGTTAGATGGTGCTCCCAAAATACCTAAACAATTTCAAAACTTAACGATTTAGGTATAGGGAAACCTCATACAGTTTAAGAGACAATTAAATTTGCTACACGATAAACTTATAAAATACAGGATGTTCCATTTAAAATAAGCCGATATTGCAGTATGAATTTGCTAATAATGGTACTGAAAATTCTGAACATCTCGCAGAAAAAGTTGTAGTAGTAAATTGCTAAATAAATTAAATGACTGGTCTATTATCTAGGTCTAAAAGCAAATTTGTCATAATTATTTTCGTTTGGGGGTAATATTTTTTTTTCGAAAACCTTACATTTTAAAAAAAACCGAAATAAATCGGAACACTTAGTATTTAGGTATAGGGAACCGAAAGTCTGGCTTATTTTTTACGTACAATTTAAAAATGTGTTGAAATACAGGCTGTCCCATAAGAAAAAGTATAACTTTGATATAGCACTTTTTTTTGGAGCGGCCTGTATATTTGAAAATATTTTTAAAATGTAGCCCTTATTGACTTACATAATCCACCTGCAACAGAAGTTGAAGTATATTTGTGGTGACCCACCCTGTATATTTTTGGTAGCTGATCACGACACATTTTTAAGAAAAATAGTCGATCATATACATAATGAAGTTGGCCGCCCCTGTTGTATACAATATATGGAACATTTTGGTCTTTTCAATACAACAAATAAAGTCTGACATCACAATACAAATATTTTGGGTTGGGCTGCGTAGTTTATATTCGAATAAATAATTTGTTGGAAAAAACATTGGATTTATTGCATGACGAAGTTGGGCAGATTTTTCCACAAAAAAAAGAGAAATTTCTTGAGATGACCGAGACACAGAGACTCCAAGAAATAAAAATACATACTTTCTTCTTAAGAATGTCCATAGCAACAATAAAAAATTTAAGAATTAAAAAGCAAATATAATAAATACAACGATATTTAAAAGTGAAAATAACAATATGTTTATATTGAGAATTAAAAACTAAGTAATATTTTTCTCAACAAGTGACGAAAACTTACTTCGAAATTTTTTGTCCATTTTCTATTTCGTTTAAAATATCTTACCTGTTTTTTTTTTTTCTTTCTTGAGCGTGCAACCAAATTAAAACTCAAGTTGTGCAATAAAATATATTTATTACGACACACAATATTAAGAAATATAAAAATGTGTCTCGTGATCTTCATCGGGTAATAAATATATTTTTGACACTAATAATAGTTTAAATTATCATAAGATTTTAGCGAAACGTTAATTTTATACTTTTAAAAACTGGGACAAACGCACATACAAAATTTATTACGAAGCTTTATTGTTCAACAATAAATAAATTTTCTCACGTAGGTCGTCCGTACAAATTCTATCGCCTTTTCACGAACACCTTGCCTCGTTCTCCGCAATGGACGGGTCGATTTCGCTGCCCACAGTTTTCTAAGTTACGAAACAGAATAATTTGTTGCGTACATATTACGTTATGTCTTATGTCGCTACGGACGGGCAGCATTAATTAACAACGAACGGGGAAATTTGTCTTTTAAACGTTTCGTTTTTTTTTATTTTCGTATGTTAGATTTGAAAAATCAGAACGAAAAATCTTTAAATTGAAATCAGTCGTGAGTGGGAACTCATATCAGAAGGCGTGAGCTCATCATACGCGAAGGACTACGTATACGCGAGCTGCGTAGTCATTCGGGAAAAAATAATAATAATATTAATAATAATCATTTAGCAAATTTGACATCGTTAAAAGTGAAACATAAGGTAAAATTTGTTTATAATTTTTTCATAATTTGTTTTAAAATTAGTTTCTGAATGAAAATAAATTAAGAAAAAAAATTACCTACTAATAAACTATTTCTAAATTAGTTTTTATTTGTATAGTCAGATCTCTCTGTTGCTATCTGTTATATCCTTTTCCAAGCCAAAGTTGGCACGATCTAATAAAAAACCCTAAAAAATTGGATTGGATTGAGTTAAGAAAAATAAGAACTGAGATGTTTAATTTTTCGACTTTTTCATTTTTGCAAATTTCCAAACTGTCTTTGAACTTTCTCACAGAAGTTAGTTTTTTCTTAAATTTAGAACTGAATCCTGTCAGTTTTTTAAATTTTGGGTTGGTTTTTTTTATAATTAATTAGGTTAGATTAGTTTGGATCCAATCATAACCTAAAATGTAACATACAGGGTGTACCAACTAAGATGGAAAGTTCAATAGCTCCGTTATTAATAGTAATTCAGTTCTGAAACTTTGTACGGATTGATAATTCAAATTTCTCTATCAACTAAAAATATCTACAAAGATAGCCGACTTCCGGTTATAACGGAAGTCGGCACAAACTTTCTTATTTTAAATGCAACACCCTATTTTTTATTATCTTTTTGGATTGTCCATAAAAAATAAACACGAGTTTATTAAACACATACTTGGTCTTAGTGGCACTGTTTCGGAGTTATTCGACTTTGTTTGGAAAAAACGACTCTTGCAGTGTTTTCGGAAATTTGAAGTATCTCCGGAACTAATGTGCGAGGAGAGCTGCGGTTTTCACCGTTCGATTTATTAAGATGCATTTTATTCCTCAATACAAATTGAAACAATTCGGTTCATTAAAACGTGAAATAAGAACGTTGGAAGTTCAGACTTTTCAATCATGGCTAACGTGATTTTTTTAAATGCAACACTTTATTAATTGTGGTTTCATCGGATAGAAAATCGCATTCCCTTTCACCTTTATTACTACATGTTGGCATCTACGAGTAGTAGTTTTGTAGTTATTTCCGTTTTTTTCTTTATACTATATTTGTTGACGTCTAAATCCTCAATACACTAATAATTTCGCCAGTAATTTGTTGTCATTAGATATAAAATTAAATACAACAATAGAACTAATGTTCCTACATTCAGCGTTTCACTTTTAAAATACGGATAATTGATTTAGAAATATTAAATTGGGTTACAATTTCATTATTTAGAAAATATTTTTCTCTCACATTCATATCAAGCTTGCGACTGGAAGTAACTTGTTCTGTTATTGGCATGTTTAAAAAAACGGTTAAACGCAACACTAATTGAGACAAAACCATTGTAATCTAATAACTATAACTACTAACATTTGAATTTAATAATACAATCTTTAACACATTTATTTATTATTAGTAGTTATAGTTATTACTATTAAACAGTGGTTTTGTCTTAATTAGTGTTGCGTCTAACCGTTTTTTTAAACATGCCAATAACAGAACAAGTTACTTCCAGTCGCAAGCTTGATATGAATGTAAGAGAAAAATATTTTCTTAATAATGAAATTTGTAACCCAATTTAATATTTCTAAATCAATTATCCGTATTTTAAGTGAAACGCTGAATGTATGAACATTAGTTCTATTGTTGTATTTAATTTTATATCTAATGAAAACTAGTTACTAGCGAAATTATTAGTGTATTGAGGATTTAGATGTCAAGAAATATGGTATAACGAAAAAAACGGAAATAACTACAAAACTACTACTTGTAGATGCCAACATGTATTAATAAAGGTGAAAGGGAATGAGATTTTCTATCCGATGATACCATAATTAATATGTATAGTGTTGCATTTAAAAAAATCACGTTAGCCATGATTGAAAAGTCTGAATTTCCAACGTTCTTATTTTACGTTTTAATGAACCGAATTGTTTCAATTTGCAATGAGGAATAAAATGCTGTATATTGTCTCTCAAATTAGTAAATAACATTGATCACTGTTTTTATCCATATTTTTTTGCCTTTATGTGTTTAAAGTAAATTGTAAACGCGAATCTTCTAGTTTACGCGTAAAGTTCACATCACATTCCTAGTAGTTCTAAAGGCGAAAGGTTAAAACTACAAACCGACCGCAAATATTAAATTTAAATGAATTTCATTGTTACTGTAAGATTAGACGAAGTGGTGAATCATTCTTTTTATTATTTAATCGCCGTTGTTCCAGTTGACTTGTGCTAATTTAATGAATTTAATTTCAGGTAAATATGACGGATAACACTGATGGATCAATGATGAATTTGTTTTCTATGGTGATCAACGGTTTTCTTTTTCAAAATTTAAGTCGACTTATATTTTTTCCCTTTCTCGAATTATAGGTTTTTTTTGCTATTTAAAACATATTTTAAAGATTGTGTACAGCGGCCATTTTGAAATAAAAAAAAAAAAATACAAAATGAAACAAAAAATATTTAAACTAATACATGGATTGGTATGCGTAATGTATCGAATCCTTAGAAAATAAACGAAATTCATCGATCAATACGTTTCCGAGTTTCAATTAGTTGTACAAAATTTAATGGAAAATGAATTTTCTTTCATTAAATAATATACATATAATTATTGATAAAATATTTATTATATAATTTGGATTGGGTTATGCATTTACTTTTTTGTATTTTTATTCTCACGCATGTATTCCGAGCAGGCGAGGCTATCGTCTCGTAACACAACTGAATGTCGCTCATCCGGCCGGAAGTTGCATTAACCCATCACGGTTTCCGGCGTAACCTACCTTATCGTAGCCTCCGTGTTCTTTATTTAGTTGCATCATTAATTGTCACAGGTGTAATGATCAATCTGTTCAACATACCTTAAATCGCAAAACTATTTTTCATTTAAATTCTTCCACTCGACTTCCGCAAGCAAATGCTTAGTTTAAGCTGCAAAAAAATTTGCGCTGAGTAATAATTTACCGAACGGAAGTTAAGGAATTTTAAGCCTTTAAATCTGGTATAAAACTTTTCGTTCCCATAAAAAAAAAAATAAAAGGGTACCGTTTGACGAAGGCCGCGTCTACAAGTAATAAATTTTAATTATTTAAATTTTAAATGAATCCTACAAAGAGGTGTATTTATCATTTTTATTTCTTCGTATAAACAATAAATATATATGTAAACAATAACAACAAAATAGCTGTAGGAGCTTTCATCATCCTGTATATTTTGATAATTGCTTATTCTTGGTGATTTATTTATTTAATACAACATACATTTGAATTTTTTAAGATGTTTAACGCCAAAAATGTTATACAAGGTGTTCAAAGTTATCTGCGCATTTGGAGCTACAGAGTCGGTTAAATTAGCAAAGATACAGTGATTTTTCTGCTGATTACAATGCTTCACACAAAAAAACAATTGCGCATCACATTTCAGAGCCAACTCCGATAATTAGATTTTTTAAAATGGAACAGCCTGTATATTTATGTAGCAGTCGGTAGAAAATGAAATTTTGCACAAAATCTTCTTATACTACTATAACCCAGAAATGAAAAACAAAAGAGCTACGACGACATTAATACAGGTCACGGCACATGTGATAACTTTGTTAGTAGAGAAGCTACATACAGTGTTGGTCAATACATCAAAAATGTGTTTCTACTGATTACAAAAAAACAGTTGCGAGTCGCATTTTCGACCGAACAACAAAATTTTTTTATGAGACACCTGTATATTTTAATTGATAAAAAGTTAAATTTTACATAGAATACTCTTCTAATAGTACAACCGTAAGATGAAAGGAAAAATTTTAATATAAAATAAGTAAATGAGTATCAAAGCAAGCAGTTCGAAAATGCGACTGGCAATTGTTTTTTTTTGAGTATGTCATTGTAATCAGTAGAAAAACTACACATTTTTGATGTGTTGACCAACACTGTAGCTTCTCTAATAACGAAGTTATCCCATGTGCGGTGACCTGTATTAATGTCGTCGTAGCTCTTTTGTTTTTCATTTCTGGGTTATAGTAGTATAAGAAGATTTTGTGCAAAATTTCATTTTCTACCGACTGCTACATAAATATACAGGATGTTCCATTAAAACAAAACTAATTATCTGAGTTGGCTCTGAAATGTGATGCGCAATTGTTTTTTTGTGTGGACCGTTGTAATCAGTGGAAAAATCACTGCATCTTTGCTAATTTAACCGACTCTGTAGCTCCAAAAATAACGAAAATAGCAATAGTGCGCAGATAACTTTGAACACCCTGTATACCATATGAAAAATTTAACCGTTTGGATTTTTTATACGCCATCGATGGTGTAGATATGGTTTATAAACACATGTTCAATCTAATGCAACATTATTAAATAAATATTAATGTACAGGGTGAGTCATAACGTACGGAGAAGATTGAAAGGGTAGTAATATAAGATCAAAATAAATATTTATTCTTAGTAAACTTTTCACCAAAGATCAATAACAAGAAAGTTGCATCAATTTAAAATTTTTTAAAATTAACGACCACTTTTTGAATACTACTGATATTAATGAGGAATCAGTGTTTTCTTTTAAATTTAAGCATTTTAAAAACAATTAAATACGTGCTGCAACTTTTATGTTTTGAAATTTTTATAATTATTTAAATTTTACATTGTATAAATAACAACAATCAGGTATCTTCAATTTAATTTGAAACACGAGCTCGACTTGCATTAGTCTTGCTATCTTCAATTAAAATTTAAATTGTCTAGCATAGTTTGTAAAGAATGTTCATTAATCGATTTAACTTTAACTTGCTGTAACTTTCTGGTTACTGTGTTTTGGTCAAAAGTTTACTAAGGAAACATATTTATTTTGGTCTTCTCTTACTATCCTTTTAGTCTCCTCCGTACGTTATGACTCACCCTGTATAAGAAATTTAATTTTAAAAATGTATTTTTTTTTCTATTTTGGATAAATGTGATGCCTTTTGTGATGTTCATAGAAATATTAAGTTTAAAATATCGTTTAACATTCTGCTCAATCAGACACGTTTAAATCTGCTCATAAACCCATGCAACCAGTTTAATAGATAGAGTTTGCTTCGAGTGTTAACCTAAGATTTTAACTTTTTTTCCAAGTTTAAGAGTAGGGCATTCAACACTCTGAATACCATCGTGTGTATTTGGTCAAATTTTTAAATACGCCATTCTGACGCCAAACTCTTATGGTTTTTTAAATATAGATTTAGCTCATCTCTTACAGTCATTTAATACACAGTCCATACAAACTGATTAATCGATAAATGTGATGAAATAAATTCAAAGTTCCAGCACATTTTTTCTAAATTGAAAAATCCTATTTAAATTATTACGACCTTTTCAGAGTTTGACAACTCAAGGAGTGAACACTCTTCAACGTTATGGCGTTTGGTTCGCCCTTTTCTGCCGTAATTTTGAACAAAGTTAACGAAAACGCTTCGCTTCTTTTATTTCACGCAGATTTGAACAAAAATGCTAACAATTAGGTTGGTCACATTGTAAAGTTAGTGTTAAATTTCCGACATCCATTATCTGGTTGGATCATTGCTTATTGTGAGAGAGATCTCGGGTTCGACTCCCTCTCATGTCTCGCGTAGGTTCAATTGGTAGTAGAATGATTTCGGGTATTACCGTGGTTTATTGTTTACACTTGACGTTTCGCTAATCGTGCTATCAGCTTCTTCAGAAGATTTCTAAAGATTCAATTGTTCGCCAAGAGTTGCCGGTAGCATTTACCATTGGCGTACAACTAACGGACTTCTAGAGTAACAAGCCTTTACTCTTACAGAAAAGGAAAAACATACGTTTGAATTGCTAGCGGCACCAAGCATGACTTATCTCAGACGTACTTCAATGTACGTCTATTGTTGATAAAAAATTTGACTGGCTGAATGAGCGCTCTGGTGCGCTCGGTTGCCAATAATCAACAAACAACAACAAAAATTGAAGTTGTTATCATCCAATGTTTCCATGATGTTGTCCAAAATGTTAAAAATCTGAGTTTTGAACTCGAACTCTGGGATTGTTTAAATTTTGAAATAAAGCACTTTCTTTGGAACATAAATATTATGAATTATCTAATCTGATTACATACGTTATTTCTTACGTGTCTTTGGCTTTGTTGCTTATATTCGATGTGTCAATTATTTAATAAATTCTTTGTTTCCACAAAAGTATTAGTGATTTCTTAAATATTAAATATTCTTAAATAAGATTATTTGCAAATGCCATTTATTAAATTATCAATTTACTTGATAATAATTGCGAAAATTATTTGTGTTTATTCGATTTGACTTATATTTGCCCGAAAATAACTTGGAAAAGTGGGGAACATCTGACTAAAGACTTGCTCGTGTGTGACCGCACTTTTAGCATCGATGGACAGTTTATTCGCTTACACGGTAACAAAAAAATACGTTTTATTATCATCGTAGTATTATGACAAAATAAAATAAATATATAATAAATGTATTTTACAAGTCGATAGATGTAAGGTACTCTAAAATAATTGATGTGATAAATTGGATGAAACGCAACGTCTTATTTATTTTCCTGTTTGATACATGTTTGTAAAGTTTTTTTATTTGTAATATGGAAACGGTTTGAGTAGGAGATTCTAACAAGCCTCGTTATATGCCACGTTTTGCACAGTAAAAATCACGTTTCGTCCATACAAACGATAAGGGTCAGATTTTCAGCCCCAGAATGTATTAAGTACAGTTTTGTAAAGTAAAATATCAACGCAGTTCTATAATACGTGAAAATTTAATTGAATGGGTATTCTGAAAAGAATATTCACTTGAAAGTTTTGTGAAACATTGTAGAAGATTCCATTTATTTTTACGCTTTGTTTCAATTAAAATTGATTTTATGTAATTTGGGAGTAAAATTAATGGATTAATGCAATTATTATAAATTACATCCCATTGCTAAATGTTTCCAAAGATTTTTTTTTATACGACACGCATCAATAAAAAATTTCTTCTTCTCAGAGAAGGGTATGACTTCGCAAAGTCTGCAATTTTGTATTGAAAAATTGAGATCATTTTGACGTAAACCAACGCTATTTATAGGCGACATTTTAATTGCAAATTCATTTAAATTTGTTCCCAGAGGCCGATGCTGAAGTACGACGGATATTTGAATTGTTTTCGAACTTTTTATTTTGAAATGAGTAAATAAAATACTTCTACAACATTTAAACTTTTTCCAAATCTACTAGTCGCTAAACGGAACGTAGATATTACGTCCATGGAATGAGTCTCCTATTAAGTCCTTTCATTAAGTTTCAGAAATTAGGAATTTTAAATTAATCTAAAGTGATGTAAAAATTTATTACTGGCGGTCTGAGTTAATCAGAAATAATTAAGGATTTTAATTACAAGTTAACAACATAAAAATTATTTATCCCAGTTGCGTTTAAAAGGGATGTTTAAAAAAATACTAAATAACCTGAGTAAATATTCATTTTAGGTACAAAGATTCGCTTCACAACCGAATAAAATAAATAACATCGGTCGCCTTTAGGGAAATGAATGTATTTCTAAAGTGAAAGCTTTACCTAGTAGTATCTAGCAACAAGTGAAATAACCAATATCCATATATTTCCTTCTTTTAAGCTCAGTAAAGCTTTTTCCCGTGGTTGACGTTGAATTGAATTCTTGCGAAAGTACACAAGAAAAAAACTCTCACGTCATGTTTCATGTCGTCTGTCTGTGCTTTTTTCCCAGTTATGCAAATCTACGTGTGCAATTCCTCTGGGAATGTTATCTGCTCGAAGTCAGTCATTGTAGATAAGATTGTCGAGATGTCGAGACGTATTCAACGCAATGAGCACGAACAACTGGGAACGATTTCCTAATGGAGACGTACACAATATTTAACTTAAGTATATATACTTTTAGCTTGAATAGCTTTGTAAATATAACACATTTAAATACATTTATTTTGTACAAAATTTTCAGATTTTTTTTATCTACTTATAAATTTTCAATCAGCTGATTTCATTTGTCACGTTTACGTAATTCTGTTTTAAATAAACGTTGATTAATCAAAGGATTCTAAAGAATAAGCGTTAAAGGATTAATCAGTTTTAAACCTACATAGATATATCGAACAAATACAGTGAGGACAAAAAGTAAGGAATATTTAAAATAAAAACTAACTCAACCGGTTTTTTAAAAAACGCTGAAACAGGTCGATTTTTGATTTCAAAAATACACATTAATACGTGCAATTCACCTTCCGATTTTCATTTGTTTTGTAGTTATGACGTCATCACAAAAAAATTTAAATGACAACATACATTTTTTTAGTGGAATCCGATAGTGATTTGTCTACCCTTTGTGACCGTACAAAAAATCATAAGGTTGCACTAAAAAAATTCTGAGAAAAATCGATCTGAAAATTTAATGTTGATATTATCCTAAATAACAAATAATTCAGACCATTAACGGTACGTAACTTTCTTGTTGAAGCACCTTTCGTTTTTATCTTAAAACCATTGAATAATCAAGATACCATGATAATAATGGTAATAATAAAGCTCGATTTTTCTCAGAATATTTTTTATGCAACCATAGGATTTTTATACACGGTCATAAAGGGTAGAAAAATCACTATCGGATTCCACTAAAAAAATGAATGTCGTCATTTAAAATTTTTTTCATGACGTCATAACTACAAAACAAATGAAGGTTGGAATGTGAATCGCACATATTAATGTGTATTTTTAAAAAATAAAATCGACTTGTTTCAGCGTTTTTTTTTTAAAAACCGGTTTGAGTTCGCTTTT
>JAFFZR010016869.1:0-13830 GCA_018397195.1 Lethrus apterus | reverse complement strand
CAATATTCTCCACAATATAAGTAAATTCAGCATTTGGTTTAATTATTGCACATATGTTAAACAGGTCACTATCCAACGAATTGGTTAACAGATCCGCCAGTTGTCGTCCATGATTACTAGCCAGAATAAGAATACGTCGCTTTGTTAGTGCAACGTTTGTGTGTACTACTTCTGCACTTATTTTATTCCTTACTATATTTGACACCTTCCCATTATTTTTATGTATATTGTTGGGTGGTTTTAAATTGTTCGTTTGCACGTTGACATTTTTAGTATCATGATTGCCAACAAGGGTCTGGACACTCGCAGCAGCAGTTTTTAATACAATCGTCTGCACATCAACCGAGTGAGACGGCTTAGGTTTGAGATCATCAATGGTAGTTTTAACACAGTTTCTTAAATGATCTATGATTTCATCTTTATGTGCGATAATTTGATTAAGGTTAAGTATTTCGTGATCCTTACTGGTTTTTAGTAGTTTCAATTCCTCTAGCTCAAAGTTTACAGATGCTAGCTTGTCTCGGAGGTTTTGGATTATATCGGTCACATTTAATTTGTCGTCGTTACTATTTTCATGTACTATACTAATATAGCTATTGTTCGGGTTTTTGTGTGCAGAAATTATTTTAGAAATCGGTTTGCTCTGTGATTTAAGTTTTTGTGACCTCGTGGTCGACATTATGAGAAAAAAAGATACAAAAAAAACACAAAGACACCAGAACATGCACACACACGCACTTACTGATAACAACTACACAAAATACCGTTGAATATATTGTTGAATTATTATAAAAATATGATTAGAAATACGTAATTGTAATATACTGGTCCGGCATGCGGCAAGCATATTCCATATATATCATAGTAGTACATGGTATTGAATATATGACATTCGATTGTAATAATTTTGGAATCTTATCTTTGATTTTACTAAAACACGAGCCTATGTTTTTAGGAATATATTTAGCAAATTGCAATTCAGGTTTGACGTTTTTGAATCTGGTACTTTTGGCCAGATAACTCGGCAAGGGAAAATGCCACGTCCCTAACGCCTTTACCGAAAGATAAAACGTTCTCCGGCGAATCGAAATTGTATCCATCATTTTCCCGATATCTCGCGTCGTTTTGGAGATATATCGAAAAATGCGCGAACGTGTCAAACATTTGAGATCGTTTCTGACCAAATGCCTTCTTTCCAAATGACGAAAATCGAAGTAAAAATTTCGTTTCGTTTCGACCAATATCGACGTAAAACCATAAAGTAAGACATTTTCATGTCTTTCGCCTTTGTCGTATAATGTAAAACGTTTCGTAGTTGTAGTACATCTTGTTCTGGATAATCTCGTGTAATTTCTACAAACATACTTTTTAGGTTATGATTTTTACTTTATAAACTATTTACCTGTTTTATCTGCAAAACGGTATAAAACGCCAACAATACCTCCTACAAAATTATTGATGATTTTTATTTTGAAAAAACTCACAAAACACACTTTCTAAACGAATCTGTAAAGTTACGGACAACCAATCTGTCACCATAAATTTTACGAGAATCTATAAAACATACAGATTTTCTGTAAGCAACAGATGCGCTCAGAATCGCAATATTTCTGCAAGTTCTTACAGGCGCTACAGATCTACGTTATAGACCGTACAGATGTGCACAGAATTGACCCATTAGGGTTATCTGACCATTATGCGCTGTTTTTGTACATTGATACTGTTAAGGAACCTAACTATTTTAAAGCAACGGATTATGTTTGCCGCAGAAATTTTTCTCCCGGAAACATTTGTTGCTTTGTAGATTATTTAAATGATGAGACGTGGGACAGGGTACTGCGCCATACGTGTCCAAACGTTGCTGTTAGTGTTTTTTTTTGATATTGTGTCTTACTATTATGATTTAAGTTTTCCCTTTAGACGTTGCACTTTCGCAAGTAGAAAACGCAAACGTTATAAACTATCGCCTGAACTTTTGAAGCTGAAGTCTGAAATAGCCTCTGTACGGTGATTTGGTTAAATTTGATAAGCGGTATCAAGTGATAAGGAAACATCTAATTGACGTCTGCACGATAAATTAAAAATACGTCTTAGGAAACATAATAATTTGAAAATTGAAACTTCAAATAATAAAGCTAAAACTATGTGGATGATTATAAATAATCTTCAGAAAAAATACGTTCATAGGAATATCGCAATGTTTGAAAACGATGTTAAACTTTCTGGTCTAAAGACTGCTGAAAACTTCTGCAAACTATTTATTTTTATTAGAAATACGGACAGACTCCAAAGGGGTACGCAGCACTTAGGCCTAAGCAAACTATTTACTTTACCTGTCGCAGGCCATGTTTCTGACTTCAGTTTCAGGAATGTTCCATCTTGTAATAGAACATTCTTTTTGCAGCCATTATGTAATTACGATTTAGCGGTTTTAATTAATAAGTTAAATAGCTCGAACTCTAGTGGTTACGACTCAATTTCAAGTAACCTTTTGCAAAAATGTCAATCTCAGTTGTGTCACATCTTGTGCTTTTTAATTAATTTATCTTTTGAGACTGGTGTGTATCCGCATGTCTTAAGTGTGGCAACAGTAGTTCCCATTTACAAAAAATTGCGATTATAATAATTATACAACAATAAGTCTTCTTCTGAGCGTTTCAGAAGTTTTTGAATTAGCTATGAAGGAACAGCTTGAGTCTTTTTTACGTAAAAATAATTTACTCGGGTCTTCTCCTCATGACTTTACGCGGAACATTAGTACTACGACGGCTTTCTGTGAGTTTCAGGCGAAAATTGTCAGTGCGTTAGATAAGAGATTGTGTGTCGCGGGAATTTTTATGTACTTTTCCAGCGCATTTGATATGGTTTGCCATGAACTCCTGTTGTTTAAGCTGTCCCAGATATGGCGTTCGTGGCAGCTAGCCTTGTTTGGGTCGTATCTCGAAAATAGAACACAATATGTTAAAATTGGTGCAGCTCGGAGTTGTAGTCGTGCTGTTCGGCAAGGGCTTCCCCTAGGTCCGTTTTAGGTCGCTTGCTATTTTTAATATACGCAAATGATTTATCAGTTACCTGAAAAGGTACTCGTCTACCGCTGCAGTTATTAGTTACGCGGACGACACCAATATTCTGGTATGCGAGAATAATACGGTGGTATTGAAAAATGTTTGTGAATGTCTGTACAATGAATCGTTAGTATGGGCAGATAATAATCGTTTGACCTTTAACAAAGAAAAAAACTAATGTAATTGTTTTTTCATCGCCGCGACAGCAAACTGAAGAATGATTCTATTTGAGGGTAGTACTGATTCTGTGAAATCCGCTACCTACACTAAAATGTTAGGAATTACCCTTGACTGTAAACTGCAATGGCAGGAGCAAATAGGCCATATTTGCTCTAAGTTGCGATGCGCCTGTTACCCTCTAAACTTCTTAAAGTAACACTGTAGTAAACATGTGCTCCTTAGTCTGTACCACGCTAACATTCATTCGCAATTGCGATTCGGAATACTGAACTGGGATGCGAGTATTTGGGTGAAACGGGTGTTTTTGTTATAAAAATATGCTCTTGGCATAATTTGTTGTCCTATTCGTCGCGATTCATGTCGCAAGGTTTTTAAAAAATTTTCGATTCTGACTGTTTCTGGAATTTATATCCTTGAGGCACGTGTATATATGCGTACCGATATAAGAGTTTACATAGACTTAATCGCTCTGATCACAGTCACAATACTCGATTTAGGGAACTGCTTTTGCCTGAGCGTCATAGGTCGACTTTTTATCACAAGATATAATGGCTGCAGATTTTTTAATCGTATTCCGTCTGAAATCAGAGATACTGCTAATATCTCGATCTTTAAATTTAAAATGAAGAAATTTTTATTGCAGAGGACTACAGGATTGATGAATTTTTTTTAATGTATATTATTATTTTAACTTTTTTTTTTTTTTCTTTTCTTGAGTGTGCAACCAATTAAAACGCAAGTTGTGTAATAAATATATTTTATTACACAACTTGCGTTTTAATTGGTTGCACACTCAAGAAAAGAAAAAAAAAAAAAGTTATATTTTAAATATTATTTCAATTGATTTTAAGCCAATATTCAGATAAAAATTCATCTTATGACGTACAATTTAATATAATTCGAAAGTCTAAATTTTAAACTCTAATTTTTTTTATTTCAAATTATGTTTTTATTGAGGAGAGTTCACTAGTCAACGTGTACATAAATGTCAAGATAAATGTTTCATGCACAATTTTGATTTTATTGTAATGTTAACATTTTCATGACTTCTAATTATAAAATAACACGATATTGTAACTTCCTCAAAGAAAATGCAAAATGTCTGTCCATTTCTGGATTGTATTGTTTGTTGTCTGCGATTTATACTCTAATTCCTTATTCCTCAGTTTTAAGTCCAAAGTTATTTAACACCACCAATATTTTATGTTATGTTTTGCTTTCATACGGAAATATTCGCATAATTTTATCATTTGGGGTTGATGTGAATTTTCTATATGCCTTACACCACTTCCTCCTTCAAATCTTGTCAGGTGGAATCTTTCAATGGAGCTGTGTGGATGGTATCCATCCTCTGTACTTTACAGGTATGTTTCCGGTTATTGCATCCAATTGTTTTAATTCCACTTGAGTCGACGGTATAACTCCTAAGCTATATGCAATTACAGAGATGGTGTAGATATTGACTCCCTTAACTTCGTTCCTTGCAGAGATTTTGGTATAAAACTTGTTGGAGTCTTTCCTTGAAGTCCACCCCGATCTTCTATATAGCCTGCTATTCCATGGTTTGAATTTCTTGGAATATTCCTCTATTTATTCCCTATTTTGCTAACAAACAAACAAACTCATATTTCAAAAAGAAATACATAATCTCCTCAATGAAATCCGAATATATTTTTAAATTTAATAAATGAGAATTGACCTAATGTAAACATACATTACAAATTTCGCTAAGAATTTTTACGTTAAATTTATTTCGTACAAATTGATCTTTCGATCCAATAACGTCGTGCTTAATGCATTTATAGTGGCACTTACAACTTTAGGGAGGAACTTTGAGGAATTTTCACATTAAAACCGAGGATTTTATAAAACTTTTAAAACCCAGTCAAGCACAACGTTTTTATATTTTCAAAGCTCGTGTACGACGAATCGATAATTTATAAGTATTTGTTGCCAAAAAAAAAACATATCATGTGGTTCTACACAGAATGTATATTGAAATATGTATATACAGGTTGTAAAAAAATATTCGCAAAAACGGCGACTCTGTGTGCTAGAAAACTGCTCAATTCTACTCATATTAAACTTACCCTTTATAAACAAATCGTTAATAAATATGTCGAAAATTATACAAATTTAAAGCGAAAAATATACTTTAACATTTTCAAAAAAAAAAAAAAAAATTCAAAAATATGTCGCATAAATAAACAAACGTCAGTACATATAAATTTTATGAAGTTATTGGAAATTTAACCGTAGACTTTCCTCGTATCGAACGCTCGTGCAAATCCCGATCGTATAATAAAACCACATCCGTAGCCGATATATGCGACAGCAAAGCGTTTCGTACTATTTTGCCGTGCGTCGTGCGCCCCGAACGCAACGGTATTATTTTCTCTTTGGCGTTTTCGTGTATCGCGGTCCCTGAGGTTTCCATATAGGGTAATATCTCATTTTTACGGTTCATGGAGGAAATGTTACTAAGATTAATTCGATTTCGAGTGAGGTCCCTTAAAGCGGTGGATTCGTTACATTAGATCATATTTTTAAATGTGATTTAATTTATTTTCTTTCTAGTTTTTGTGATACTTGAAGACGATGGTAATATCTACGATTAATTTATGTGTTTTAAAATTTAATGTTTTATGGCTTATTATCTGCAAAATATGAAGTTTCAAATTTATTAAAAAATATATTTGATCGTCTAATTAGGTTCAAATTTTTTAAAAATAATTATATACTATAGTTGGACAGTTACAGTTTTTATTATAATGGTAACACAAGAAAGAAAAAAGTTAATTTCATAATCAGAAACAAGAAGACTTATGATGTCGAAAACAAGCAAAAGCTATTATATAACTACTGAAACTTATGTAATAACCAAAGCTGCTAAAACTGCAGAACAACAACTTTTCTACGGGCGCTATCAAAAGTGTTGAAGTGTGTCATGCGTCACTCATGCTCTATAGAATACAAAATAGTGATTACATTGGCATCCAACAATATGTAAATCTATATGCCAGTTATTAGGGATATTACGTAATTTGTGTAAAAGAGAGAGACTCAACCTTTCTCGTTTATCATAAACCTAAGTCCCTATGGAAGAGATGGTTGGAAGCTGGAGTTCCCAAAGGTTTGCCCTTGAGCCCTTTCTTTTCGTGATTTATTAATGTGGTAATCATGTTGATAATACTACGACGACAAATACTGCTGAAAACGCGAGAAAGGAGCTTGAGAAACAAAATAAATTTAAATTTGTTGTAATACCTTTATTCATTATTAGGGACAACCTAACCACAGGGATAAATGGGCTGTAGCCCAGGGGCGCCAGCTTTTTGGGGCGGCAATTGTTCTTATAGGTTATTTCAATTTTCTACTTCCTTTGTACTCCATTTTACTCCTTTCGTACATTCTTTTTTACCTTTTGAATTTCAATTGTGGAGCGAACCTAACCATAAATTATACATTTTTTAAAAACTGAAAAACTGACCTTTCGAATTTAAATAACTTGATAATTTGAATTACAGAGCGAACCTAACCCACACCAACCTAACCATAAATTATAAATTTTACAATTCAATTACGGAACGGACCTAACCCTTTAAACAACTGACCTTTTGAATTTCAATAATATCAATTATGGACAAACATAAAAACATAAACATAAAACTGTATTAGTTCGTCGATTTGATCTTACAAATTATCTCAGCAAAAATGAAACCCAAATTTAATAAAAAATATATTTATTTATGTATCCTCGAGTTTGCGCCAATAAAATAATATAATAAAATTAAATTAAATTAAATAATGAAACGCCCCCGTGCAACCATTTATGTAGTTTTTGTGAGCGCTAATTTTTGATTGTATAAATCATTATTTTAATTCGAAAATTACCATGTATAGTGTCAAACGAAGATTTGTACGTAATAAACAGCTCGATTTAAGAAAGTATACTATGAAATTTATTGGCTTTTCTCAATAAAAATGACCGTTTTTATCATATCTACATAATTCCATATTTCGTCTATTTAATTGCATACATTTCTTCCCATCCTCTCCTCTCTTCCCGTTTCTTCAATCTTTTCAATCCTGCTCCTCTCCCTTTCATGATTCTCCACCATCTCCGTCCCCTTTCTTTATCTTCCTCCTGGTTCACTTCCTCAAACCCCGTCCACCAATTCATCCAGCATTCCGTCTCCGCAAAATCTGCATTACCCGTACTGTTCCCCCATCCAGTCCAGATAGTCCGATGCCCCTCCACGTGTACATAAGCTTTTCTCAGTACTTATTCGCATTTACAATAAGACTTGAAGTCGCTGATTTCTGTACTTCAAGGACAGGAGCGACATATTTGTTAGCTTTTTTGTGATAATAAATACATTGCAAGAATCATAATTTTATAGGGAAAAAAATGTCTAAATTGAAAATTGATTTTTGATTGACGACTAGTTTCCAGTAGAAAAATGATGTTACAAAATGGTTTGTCGCAAAGAAAATATGCTTGAGAAATTTAATGAAGCAAGTAAATATGTCTAATTGTTCTCAGCCACCAAAGTGGGCCCTCCCTTAAAAATTAATTCAGTTTTAAATGATATTTGTGAAGTGAATAATTTTGGACATTTTTTCTTTTTTAAAAGTGTTTACTTTTGTGTTCTGTAAGGTTATCTTATTTAAGGCGTCTTCAAGGTTTGTGAATAAAGTCATTCATAATATTTCTCTTGCAATTTGGTATTTTTCAGAAATTTTGTCGTCCTTTTTTTTAGCCATCTTAAACAAGCAGTTAGGAGTTTTATAATCCAGCCTTTGATGGACCAGAGAAAGATAATGATTGTTTTATATATGATTTGTTTCATACGAACAAAATCCATTTATTTATCAATATTTTTGTCTCCCACTGCTCAATATTCTTTTCTATTTGTAAAAATTACGCATTACTTTTTTCTTCTTCATTTTTATCACTACTACGATATTTAATTTCAAGCTTCTTTCTTCCATGAATCTCCATCTTCTTTGTTTTTCATCATTCATGTCTCTTCATACAATAAAGCGAATTGTCGAGTTGTTGCAAGCAATGCCTGTCACGTTAGGTCTTCTTCCAGTTTTTTACATGAAGTTTCATTATTAAACATTTCTTTTCTGGTTCTTGTTTTTTGTCTCGCGTTTATAACATTTTTTTAGTTTTTCTAAAATGATATAGTTTTGTTTATGAAACTTTAGCTTTTAGAGTTCGCTTAGAAAACATTTCTGATTTTCCATACTTTCATCACCTTAAGATTAAGCAAGCCGAATTTGCATTAAAGTTGAGCACAGCTTATGGATTTTTTATGCAGTATGGCAAAGAGGGCAGAGAGGGAGCTAAGTAGAGAAATCAGCAGTAAACTAGAGTGGAACCTTAAAGGTGAGAGGCAAAAGTGTGGGGTGTAACATGGTTGTATATGGTGCTATTGACTGGAAATTGAGCGAGATTCAAAAATAAGGTTCAAGAAATTCAAGAAAGAGAGTCGAAAGAGAAGAAGGATAAAGCAGATTTTGGAAGTTGGAGGCTAAATTTGATCATAGTATTTGGATTTTGCATGCAGTATGGTAAAGGGGGCGGAGGAGGGGCTTAGTTAAAGAGTACAGTATATGGGTTTGTGAAACAGGTTCAAACAGGTTTGCTACTGATTGAGAAGACTTTATGGCTAGAAAAAAAAATGAGATGACGTATTGAAAAATTTAATATAATTCTTTGTGTTGCTCGTATTCCCTTTTTGTTCTCTAAATTGATACAACAATATTCTTCAATTTTTATTATCATAATTCGTTGCTGTTATTTATTGATATCAATTGTCTTCCCTATATTACAAATTATATTCCTTCATTTTTCAGGTACTTTTCAAATTACCCTTTTACCCACTTTTTTAGTCTTGCACTGTATTAACTTTCTTTCATCGTCCACCACCGATAGAAATGAAGAAAATATCATGAAAAGATTTATTTTGAGTCAGTTGCAAAATTAATTTTAGTAAGTTTAAAATGTCCATTTAAAAGAATTTTAAAATAACAAGTAATACTGGGTTGTATCGTTTTCCTGGAAGTTATAATCCAAACAAAAGGGTGGAATTTTAAATTAATTTTCCGAGAAATATATCACTTTTAAATTGATATCATTGTCGCCTTTTACATAGCTTTTAATTTTGAATTATGAAAAAATTAAATTTAGCTCTAATTAAAACACATTACTTTGACCGAGAGCGTTTCCTAATTTTGATTTAACGTTACTTATAAGTAACTCCGACAGCGTTGCATTAGAGAAAATTCGCTGAAAATTACTCGGAGAAGCTATAGATGCTGCCACAATATCATAGACGCCAAGCGAATGAAAAGTGGCGCTTTAAATTGCTCTTTCCTGTTACAACCGACTTCGCGTGGTCGAGAGAGTAATTTATTAAATGGGAAGTAAATCTAAAATTAATTTAAAATTGTTCCGGTAAATCGAACGATATTTAAGTCAAATTTATAGAGAATTAAATTCCACGGCTCATCATCATCCAGATTTTATTTCATTATTTCGACTTGTGCTGTTCTTATTGATAATTAAATTCGGTTGCGAATCAGGCGGGATAATAAAGATTTATAATAGATATTAATGGCATTTTTAATATTAGTGTATCTACAAACGAAATTTATGAGAAAATAATTACCTACTGCTATGATATTTAGTTTGCAAATATTTAAAAAAATTTTATATTAAAAATTTAAAATCATAACTTATATAACTTAAAATTTGTCAAATAAGGTTTCAGGTGACATAATGTAAATAAAATACAAAATTCTAAAGTTACTCTATTTATTTTATTAAAATTAATAACTATAACAAATAAATATGAATCCCAAACAGCTATCACCAATACAAAATTTATTCTTCCTAATAAATAAAGAATTGACTATAGTTAATTTGAAACTATTATAGATAGAAATTAAAATATATTCTGGTTTCTTTTTACCAGGTGTTCATACACGTGGTCGATATTGTGAAAACCATTAGACATAAATTATATACACGAAAAAGGTCAAAGTAAGTCGAATTATAAAATACTAATTATTCTGTTCACTAATTGTTGTAATTGTTGTACATTTCAGATAACCAACAATTAAATTAGAATTTTATTTTGAAACTGTCATAAGGAAATGTCATGTCCTTTAAAATATCAAAACAACACACGCATTTAAATTCAGGTATGTATAAGTTATATATCTTTGTCAATAATATTTAATTAGACACAAAGAACAATCTACTTTATGTCTTTGCCAAAAGATTAAATACTGTAGTATATGGGAATCGTTAACCACAAATTGGTTCTTCCGATTTATACCCATATAATTTTAAGTGACTCACCTGGACTAATACAATTCGTTGTAGGCAAGGGAGACACAGTACACACTCTGTACACAGTCCACCAATACTTAAAACGGAATGAAATTTACATATGGGAACCAATATTAAAAACTCCGAATAAAATCTTCTCAAACTAGGTAACCTTTCTTTTCTTTCTTTTTTATTTGAGTCCACAATCCAGACTACTCAATTAATGTCGCGATCGGATTTTTATATTAAATTTTAGCAACAAAAAAACTTGTTTACAAGCTATTTCAAATTGTTTCACAATTTAAAACAATTGAAAATTGTAAACATTAATTTAATGTTAAATTAACCTGTTAATTATGCAACCCTAATAATTTACTTGTACTTTACAGTTTCCGGTCTGTCGGGCTAATTCTAAATTAAAAATTATCAATTTTGATTGCGACTCAACATACCCAGAGGTGCAAATACAAATTTCAAACATGTATCATAACCAATTATAGATATTTAATAAAATTTTATAAATATTTTGTGTTTTAATACATCTTCTGTAAATGTTTACTAAATATTTTATATTTAATTTAATTATTGATAAATTTTATTTATTTCCACGGGAAATAACACAACACTACGTTAAAATATTTAATCGCCAACACCTTTCATCAGTGAATGAAATGAATGAATTTAATAGTAAGGAAATTGGGTACGTAAAAACATTAAGAAAATACAGTGACATTAATAAATATTAAAATAAATATATTTTAGAGATATACAACATAATCTTTGCTTCTGTATGTTTTATGTATAATGGTTTAAAACTCCCGAGTATCGATTATTTTCTACATGAGATGCTTCGTTATCATAAACGAAAGCCGTAAACGCAATCGACCATAAAAGTAAATATCCATGAGTAAATATATCTGTAGTCATTGAATGTACACAATCTGTGTAAATATACATTCCGCGTAAATATATCGTAAGGCCCCAAAATAAACACGTTCGCGATGTATTTAACATAGAGACAAAATTTCCTCACGATTTTTCTTCTTTTCAAAATTATTCGAAGTTATTTTATTAAATCATACTAATCCTGGATAAATTATACTATAGATAATTGCTTAAAACAATGTTTGTTTATTTGGAAGAAGATAATCATACTTTAAATTTTCTCTAATTACTAAAATTAATCAAGGCAAATCCATTCAAATTTAAGCGTACTACTGCTTGTTTGCAACTTACAAAACAATGAATAATAGTTGATTTATCAACATGAGATGACGATTTGAATTCAATTTAAATAAAGTTTCAAACTCTGTAAACACCATTCAAGTAAACTCCTTTTGTTATTTCCGACGTATCAACTAACTTCCTTAGGTTCCATAAATTTATGTAAACTCTTTGTATTGTAAGCTCATAAGATCAAATCATGATTCGTGTATTATTTTTTTTTGTGAGAAATTAGGAGAAAATTCGTCGTACGGATTGGTCGCTATGGTATATTCTATTTAGTGTTTCCATATATCACGGTACCACAGGTTTCCACAACTTATTTCTACGATTCATAAAGAAATGTTTCTAAGATTAATACGATTTCAAGAGTATAGACGACAGCAATAACAATATTAATTTATAAATTTTTATTATTAGTGCAAAACTTACTAAAATTTATACTTATGGTCAATGATAAAAATTAATTTTGCAACTGAATCAAAATAAATCTTTTCATGAAGAAAATATCCCCCCCCCCATGTCTAGCGGTGGTGGACGAGGAAAGAAAGTTAATAAAGTACAAGAATAAAAAAGTGGGCAAAAGGGTAATTTGAAAAATACCTGTAAAATTGAAGGAATATAATTTGTAATACAGGGTAGAAAATTGACATTGAATACTAGAAAAGGGAGCGGTGGGTCGTCTTATGACAAAATTACCTACATTCAGTAAAGTCTGTGGTGTTTAACAGAAGACAAATGATCCTTATTAAAAATATACAGGTTGTCCCATGACATGATTGCCATAGCTTGAGGATGTGTTGCCGAAGCAATTTGAAGTCAAAAATGTCTAATGAAAATACGTCGAAAACTCTTTCGTAACCGAGCTACAACCATTTGTAATTTTAGTTAACACTAGCAATGCAGGTATTAGGTACTGCTTAAAAAACATTTTAAAATAAATTATCCATCTAATTGCCGTATACATAATTCGAGCTCGTGTTACAGTGGAAAAGGTAGCTCTGCAGGAACAAACATGAAACCGATTGCAATCCCACCGAGCAGTCTAGTGTGCGTTTTAATGATGAACTGTTCACTCGAATATGTATACGGCAATTAGGTGGACATTTTGAACAATTAATTCAATAAAGCAATTTATTTTTAAATGTTTTTTTAAGCACTACCTAATACCTGCATTGCTGGTGTTATCTAAAATTACAAATGGTTGTAGCTCGGTTACGAAAGAGTTTTGGATATATGTTCATTAGACATTTTTGACTTTAAATTGCTTCAGCAACACATCCTCAAGCTATGGCAATCATATCATGGGACATCCAGTATATACAGGGTCCTGCATCCATTCTCGGTTCTTCCATTTCTCATTTCCTGTTACAATTAGAAATTTCTATCAAAGGCAGCGTTTAACTAGAGATAAATGAGCATTTCAGGAAATTATTTTTGAATATACAGGCTGTCCCGAAAAAGGCCTGTGTGGTCACGTGCCGTTTTTTAAATGGGACACCTAGTATCTGTTTGCATAGTTCGAAGTGTTTTGGGGGTATCTATTGATATCTAACTTTTTTTTGAATTTGATTCATGCATTCCGCCGTAATTAGCGATTACTTCAAAAAACTTAATTTTTCGTACTACCTTTAAAGAAATCGCTGCGGCTACAAATAGTAAATGTAAGAGTAATTATTTGACATATCTTTTAGCAAGGGTTGACGGATGCTTCAGACAAAGTTTTGTGTCATTGCAATATACAGGGTGTTTAAAACTCATTACGACATTACGAGAAATTCATCTTCATTTTTCTCATTTTTTTCAAATGGAACAACCTGTATATTTTTACTTGAGTATTTGTAGAATTCAATTCTGAAGATTTTTCATACAACGATCATATGGCTATCTTTAGCCGTTTACTAAAATATCGCCAACATTCTTATTTGTAACATTTAAATTATTAATAAAATAAATAAGTATGAATAAACACATAACTAATTTTACAAAAAGTTTTCAAAATGTCTTCCATTT
>JAFFZR010016867.1:0-14168 GCA_018397195.1 Lethrus apterus | reverse complement strand
ACCTAAAAATACGCTTAAAATTTCCGACTTTTTCCGTGGATTTTCCAAAAATTTTCTTTCATACAAACCTTGTCCTGACAATTACGAACACAACAAAAAAAAAATCAGCCAAATCGGTCGAGCCGTTCTCAAGTGATGCTCCGTCGGACATTTTGCAAATTCATTTTTATTAATATAGATATTCCTTACTTTTTGTCCTTACTGTATACAAATGTGGGCGATTTTTTCAAGACGCTGGACTCTAGGTTTAACACTATAAACCTCACAATGGAAGAATAAGGGAACAATTTTCGTTTTTAAAACGTTAGGAACACTGTTTCACCTTAAAAGGACAGTAACGTTCACTGACTTTAGTGTTTATACTTGAAAGACTTATTGACAGAAAATAAAATAACGATTGTTTTATGCATGTTGTATCATTACAAGAAACTAAAATATAGTCGTTTAAATTAATCTTTATTAAATTGTTCTCTTGATATATTCGAATATTCAAATTTACTGATATTGCATTTTACCTTGACATCAAATTTCTAAGGTAGATAAAGCCGCCGCATTGAATACGATGTTGATACGGTGAATATTGAACTAACTCAATTGTAAACAGAGCTTTACAGATTTCAGAATATGTAAATTCTGTAGGCAATAATACACGAATGCTGCGCTTTCGACGCGACGAAATAAATGCCATTTAAGTAGCAGGGAAACTTCTGGAAATTAGAACTGAGCTCGGGTTTCTCTATCTATCTATATTTAAACAAATGTTTTCGTTCTCTCCTCGTTTAGATTAAGATAAAGATCATTAGACTCTATTATCCTCTATGATGTGATATTTTGTTCTCCTCCAAATTAATTACAATTAATTCTCCGTGTTAATTAAGAATGCTGTGTTTCGTAGAAATTTGCATTTATAATCAATTAAAGAAATTATTTGCTTTATGACAAGGTTTTGGAAACATCTTAATTATAATAATGAAATTTAAAGGTATAATAGATGCTGTGTACATAAAATATCGATTTTTATTTTTTTAATACTTCCTACAATAGATATTCAAGATTCATATATTCTCGTTTGTAATATTTTAGTTTTGTAGTAGTATTTTGTATTATATGAACTTATTTAAATAATTATATTTATCTACAACCGGCACAATTCATTATAACACAAGTGATATAATAGATTCCTTATAACACAAGTGCGGTTCCATAGATAATATAACCTACTGGATATAATGGACTGTTTCTTTGGAGAATATTAAAATATCAAAGCTTGCTTCGATTTAATTTATATACATTTTTAATTTATGTATTTTAAATTATCCGTATCAATAATATTTCGTTACATTAAGATCATTAAATTATTAGTAAGAGTCAAGTAATCTAATTTGTCAAAAATCAACACTTACACGTGAAAAGTTTATTGTGAACATAATGATGATACATCTATAAAAAAATTAATTGTTCACAATTTTCGGCTGCTCCATATATTTCCGTTTGTCCTCTTCGTTTTCTCTTTGTAGATATTTTCCGTGCAAATTTCTTTTTCTGTTTATTTCGTATATTCCTTGTAAATTCCTAGTTCCTATATTTATTACTTCATTATTTTTCTTGCTTTTTTATCATAATTATCACATGCCTCATCCTTGTCCTTTGCTTGGATCGTCGTCTGGTTGTTCGTGTGTGTTTTGCTAGTTTTTTGTCTCTTGTAATTGCTCTAAGCCTTCGTTCCATTTCCAGTATACTCCATTTACTATCAGTTTTTTATATCCTATTTTTGTCTTTTTTCCTTTTCCTCTTTCCTCCTTTGCTATTTCTCTTATTGTTTTTTGTATTCCTTATTCTTTTTCGTAAGGTTTGAGTCAATGCAGATCTTTTGTTGGAAACTCCTTCATTTACTTTTGTTCTTTAAAATGTCGATTTTGTCCTTAAGGTTTTGTATTTCTATCAAACACACATTCTCTCCTATTTTTTGAGCACTTTTTATTTTAACAGCCACTTGCATTCCTTTTGACAAAAAGTTTTCCAACGTTCCTTTCAGTACTTCATCTCTCAAATTATTGACTTTAATTGAGGAGCGAAATTAATTAGCCCTTCCGCTGTGCAAAGATATTATAAACAAAGAAAATTTATTTTCTAATCCGTTTTAAATAAACTTTTTTAGCTTGTTTAAATATCGGAAGTGCTGTTTCTGCTATTTCTCTTGTATCCTTTCCTTCAAAAATTCTATTAATTTGTTGTCTCTTTTAGTTCTACAAAAATTGTTGACTTTTTTCCTCTGCTCCATATATTTCCGTCTGTCCTGTTCGTTTCCGGTTTGTAGACAAATAACTCAAGGATAAGGTTTCAGTTGGCCCATCCAAGTGGACTTTCTATCTAGTTATATTTCTATGCACTGTTCAGTCAAACACGGCAAAATGCCCGCACTTGTTGACACGGTTGCTATGAAAAATACAGGGACAGACAATTGCAGACAATTGCAGGCGATATTCATATTTAAATAACATCGGTAATATTTTTCTTCATATTTACGGTTGTAGATAAAATAGTATACGCAACACGTACGTCAACTGTCATTAAAAAGCTCGTATGCTTTTAGCACGAGCCGTTAGGCGAGTATGTTTGAACAAAAAAAAACTAATATTTTTGCTAATAACTTGAGTTTCCACGTTGCTATGTTAATAGCCTTGAAAATGTATTTCAATCGCTAAGTCAAACCGCTTGTCTATAAAAGATATAATGCTAGTTATTTTGCCACATCGTTTTATAAAAAAACTGCTTGTTTCCACTACCACCTTTTCCCAAAATACAATAAAGGTTACATTTTACCATAACAAGGGTTTGCAATTATGTTAGCAATAACTAGGTGCTCTTTCGTTATACAAGAATACATCAAAAGTCAGTAAATCGACTGCCGCTGAAGATTTACGGCACATGATGATTTAATTATCCTGACCATTGAATCGACTTTTACTCTAAATATAAATCAAATTTCGTTTCCTACATTCGTTCGACGAACAACGTCTAAAGTAAAATAGTCTTCAAATGAAGGCTTTAAAAGATTTAATTTAAATCCATTTGTAATGCTAATGAGCAAATCCGGCATGAATAAAAATTATTTCCTTCTGTTTCCTTCGTCGTTTCACCTGAATGTTGTGAATTTAACACATTCAATTTACATTTTATTAATTTAAATATTTAATGGACAACGTTTTTTACTTACTACACTTTTAAAATTTTATTACAAAGTATCGGATATTCCTTGATGAATTTCCTTTGTATTCTTTTTGTGTACCATATATTTTGAGATAAAAATAAACTATAATTAGAATATTAGACCTTGTCGTTTCACTTAAGTGTACTGCATTTAAAATATAAATTCAACAAAATAACAAAAGAATTAAGACTCAATCCAGGAACAACAAAACCAAGGAATTGAAGTATGCCTAGACAGCATAAATCCATTATTCAATTATTCGCTTGGGAAAGCCACAAGAAAACTTAAAAGCCACAACAACATAACTCACCATTGTGAAAAAGACAACCGGTCAAAATGATGAAGTTTTTTTTTTGTCAGAAGACAATTCTTTGTGAAACAAGGAAGCGAATATTATTTACCTAAACCAGGCGTTCCTCAAGGAAGTGTGATTAGGCCAATATTATCTGTATACCGCAGACTTGTCAATAAAATGACTTACCACAGAAGCGACATTTGCTGACTACACTGCCGTAGTAGCACCTCATAATGTTCGTTCATCGGCTTCTAGACATCTCCAAATGAACCTCAACAAGATCTAGAACTGGTTAAAGAAATGGCCCATGAAAGTCAATGAACTGAAATCTACCCATGTGACCTTTACCTTGCACACAGAAACATGTCCACCCGTAAAACTTAATAATGTTTAACTTCCGCAAGCTTAAGATTTTGCATTTGGACCGCCGGCTGACATGGAAAAAACAAATATTCATCAAGCGTAAGCAGCTATGACTCAAGCGAAGTCAAATGTATTGGCTCGTTGGCCGCAAATCAAAACTATCATTGGATAATAACTACTATACAACCCCATTCTAAAGCCCATTTGGACTTACGGTATTGGGCTATACGGCCTATACAGCTAGTAACTCCAACATTATCATTCTGCAAAGGTTCCAGAATAAGGTCCCCAAAGAAGTGATTCAGCATGACATCCCCTGGAATCCGCCAATGAATCCATATATCGATTAGGTATGAAGTACAGTGAAAGAGTGCATCCTAATGTGCTGGCAAAACAATTAAATGTGCCCGACAAGAGTGAAGGGCGTAGGCTGAAACGTCCGCTTCCATCTGACCTTATAACAGGACTCAGATAAGTAACCTATAAGCCTAACCTATAAACTCTAGATATAGATTGTGTTTTAAAGATCACTCACTGGAGTGATACGCCATATGTCATTTACCTTTGGCATACTAAACGTTTATTGTCCACTGGGCAGATTGCAGTACTCACTAGGAGTTATAAAAAAAACTTATTACAATTTATACATTTAATTATAAAATATTAAAAATGTCTTCATAATTCCCATTACATTTTTGACGGATGTTAATTTGTTTGAGATAAAGTCATGAACAGAATAAGTATTATTTATGTAGTAAAATATAACAGTACTTTTATTATTTATTTTATTTGTTATTCATAATAAGTGGTAATGCATTTATAATATTTGAAATTTAATAACTTTCGAATTATTTTGCGCACATTTATAAATATATACAAATTTGAGAGAGAATTTTTGAAGGAGATATTGCGCTTTAAAATTGCCAGTTTATGCGATTTACAAATGAAACTCGAATTGGACGTTTGCTCTGATTTTCAATTACATCTGCTTCGAAACTCACAAGCAATTAAAAACTATTATTTTTAAATTATGGTGTATGCCAGTTTCGGCATTTGCAGATAAAACGGACCGCATTTGCATACGCCGGTGAGAAGTAATGTGAAATTCTAATTTAGATTAAAACTTTATTCAAGAACAATACTGAACGTAAAATGAAAATAAAACTTGGAGCAATTAGTGTAGAAAATCCCGTTTTTTTATAAAAGCTGACGTGTCCCTGGTACCGTTTTATACAAAGATAAAGATTTGTTTAAACAGATCTAGAGTTTAATTTTTTATCGTTACACCGGCGTCATCATTTAAATTTATAAGCAAAACAAATTTCAGTACAATAAGATTATAAGTACAAACAATAAGATTCTTAAATTGGTATTGACCTAATACTGAGAGCAACTTTATAATTGCCTGGTTTCTTACCTTTAATACCTGACTAACATCACCCATTGTATGTTGGCTTGTCAATAAATCGATCGTTGCGGAAAATCATGATGAAGAATAAACAGAAAGAACAAAACACCAATAATTGTATAGTCTCATGCTAATGTAGCAGATCCAACAATGGAGAAATCAAGAGACTAATGGAAGTAGGGGTTCAAGAAGGTTCAAGATTGGATAAAAACAGAGAATATATGGCGCGAAAATAATTGGTGTAAGAGAAAATTCAGGAAAACTCTTCATAAGAAGAGAGCAAATGCATTCGGCAACGTCAGCGTAGAAATAAAAAACGCTTGGAAACCAGTATTCAAAATGGAATTAACCCAACCGGTAAAACAGCCGCCGTAACAATTACCGGATCGGAACATTTTTATATACCGTACGGTACAAGTGTGCCCCCCCCCCCATGATAATTTTTGATAGGCTGGAGCTATCCTTATGAGAAGAAACACGTCGATTTTTAATTTTCACGTACAAAATGTTGGTGTTTCAATTCAATTCCGTTATTGCTGCCTTTCTTGTTAATTTTCATATTAAAGTTGAACATTTGGTATCGTTGGATTCGTCTCTCCGTTGTCTTTCCAAAAACGTCAAAATATACAGATGTTCCATTTAAAATAAGAAAGTTGACATCGCTTCCGGTTTTACCGGAAAAGGAATAAAATTTTTGACAACACCAACATTTTGTTCGTAAAAATTAAAAATCTATGAGTTTTTTCTCATAACGATAGTTCCAGCCGTTCAAAAGTTATCGTGGGGGGGGGGTGATACATTTGGACCTTACTGTATAAGTAGCCGTAGTTTGTTAATTTACACTTGATAAAGATAACAGATATCTAGAGACAAGTACTTATTTCATATTGTTACTTTTTGTTATTGTCGTGCTTGCAGACCTCGGGTTTGATTGGGATAACTTCGTTAATAGAGAAGCTACAGTGTTGATCAATATATCAAAAATGTGTAGTTTTTTCTGCTGATTATAATGGCATAACCAAAAAAACAATTGCGAGTGATATATCCGAACTGCTTGCTTTGATACTCATTTACTTATTTTATATTAAAATCCGTCCTAAGTTTTTGGCCTTTCATCTTAAGGTTGTTCTATTACAAGGGTATTCTATGTAAAATTTAAGTTTGTATAAATTAGTAAACAGATATATACAGACAGTCTCATAAAAAAATCTTGTTAGTTCGATAATGCGACTCGCAATTGTTTTTTTTTTGGGTATGCTATTGTAATCAGCAGAAAAACCTACACATTTTTGATGTATTGACCAACACCGTAGCTTCTCTACTAACGAAGTTCCCATGTGCGGTGACCTGTATTAATATCGTCGTAGCTCTTTTGTTTTTCATTTCTGGGCTATAGTAGTATAAGAAGATTTTGTGCAAAATTTCATTTTCTACCGATTGCTACATAAATATACAGGCTGTTCCATTTAAAAAATCTAAATATCTGAGTTGGCTCTGAAATGTGATGCGCAATTATTTTTTTTTGTGTGGACCATTGCAATCGGCGGAAAAATCATTGCATCTTTGGTTATTTAACCGACATTGTAACTACACTAATAACAAAGTTAGCAATAGTGAGCCGATAACTTTGAACAACCTCTATATATTATTCCATGTCCTGCTATACATATTCTTTCTTGCATTTCTTCATGCAGGTAATTGTTGTAATTGTCTTTCCTACATATATTTCGTAGATGGATAAAGGGTGTGTTTTCGTCGCCCTCTTCTGGTAAATTCCATAATTATAAAATGTTTTTGTGGAAATTAGTGTAGTTTTCGTTTTCTCTTTCTTTGTGTAATGCTTTTCTATATTTCTTGTTGTGTTTCTTTCCACATGTTACTAATTTTTAGATACAGTTACAATGTCGTTTTGTTGTGCTTCTTTTTTGGCCTTGCTATTTGAGCATTATGTTTTTGGGCTGCAGTTGCTTTGTCTTTTCTGATGAGATTGGCATAGTTTGTAGTAATATAGTTTTACAGAAAACACTATAAAAATATATATTATTATTATTGAACCACGGACCTAGCAGATTTTTGTTATCTTGCTACTCTTGAGTAAATAAAGCCAATTTGATTAATTAAACATATTTCTCTTCTTGTTTGTAACATTATTTCCATCGCAGTAAATTCAATTAATCTAATAAAACAATATTATGAGTCCCAAAACAACACAATTATTGGTTGAACATTAAAAGCTATGGTTATTACAAATTTGTTAAAATTGATATAGAAAAGGAATGACTTGTCTTTTAAATTTTATTAAAAATAAAGCAAACATGTTGAAAAAAATGTTATTAACTGAAAAATATAAGCTGGTGGTAAAAAATATTTTTGCTTCAAAGAAAATCCATTTACATGTGTTTTCTTAGTTGGATTTTCTTGTTTATTGAAATAAAATACTTTTTGTTTTGTAATCATGCCTCCCTTCCAACGTACAATCGATTACTTTTTTTTTGCGTTTTCTTCTCTAAATAAATGACGTACGTTCTTTTTTCCATTTAGAACTATCAATCCTAATGTTTTGTTTTCATATATTATCAATGTGCGGTGGCTATATTTCATAGAAATACTTACCTTTTTGTAGAAGTAAAATAAAATTATTTAAAATTTAGATTTATTCTACTGGGTTAATTACAAAGAAAATAGCAAACGAGGCGGCAATGTAATGAAACCCGTTTCCTTTTTATTTAAATGATGAATGGGTGGATGCATAAAATTCAAGTAACTGATTAGTAACCACGCCACATATGACTTACGCGTCCATTAATTTCCTCCGGTGCGACCGCAGGCAATCAATCTTCGATCTCAAGTACGAGATACGTTCCGATGATATCGACTGAATGACACGGTTCCAAATGGAAATTCATTATAAATGATCGAAAAATATATGGCTGATGTAACGTGAACACAATAGGAATAAAACAAAGCACAGGTGCACGTATTACCATGAATCGCGCCTGGATATAAATTATATATTCACCTATCAAAGAAACCGACAAAAATCGGCCCTCTGAAAGAATGGCTTTAGACGTTTTTATTTTCCGATTAGTTCAGACGAGATTGTTTTCTACCTCGACTCAATCGCTTTATTTATGAACTTACACAGTTAATTTGTTACGTAGGTGTTGAACTACAAGGGTGTATATCGACATACCTAATTGAGATTGATTATAATAATCGATTCAACAGAATGATTCCTAAATATGATATCAATATTAAAACAAAAAGTTTATAATTTTAATTCTATGCGGGATACAAAGAAAATATTATACAAGTACACTTCAAATAGTTTTCAAACTATTATGAAAGTCAATTAGTGAATTTTTTCTAGCGACGATTTATAACTTTTATCCTCTCAATAATAAAATGCCGTATATAAGGTGTTCAAGTTCAACTGTGTTGTTTTGACTATTTATGTAAATTATATTTTTGCGCGATTGAGCTCTATTTGATTGTTTACTACGCCTGTTTCCAAGACAGTACGTAGTGTTTACTAGTTGCTAACGATAAACTCGGCGGTAAGTATTTTGGCGTTCTAGAACGGTAAGTAATTTTATTCAAAATTAATCAATTATTACAATGATTAATTAAGTAACAATTAGGTATTTATAACTTATTTTTGGACATAAATGTTGAAGGTACAATTATTACAACCGCCAATTGTCAAAGGAAGCTTATTTTGGAAAACAGACGTTGAACACAAGATGTTAGCATTCTCTGGAATCTCATGTAACTCTTGTGGAAGACCTTCCTTGCCGCTGTAATTAAGCAACATCAATGGACATCAACATTGTCAAAATTTTCATCCATCATGTTTTTCTTGTCTTGTTGATTACAGGTTGAGGTCGATAGTTTTGAAAATTCTTCATTTTTGTCACCATGAAGAATTATTTTTTGCAAATTTAATCTTGTTTTCTACACTATTTTCAACGTAACCTTCATCTGTACTTGAAGACTTCCAGCCTCCGTGCCTTTTTAGTCCAAGCACGTCTTCACCTGCATTAGCTAACAATGTAGCAGAACTTCGCCGAAACGAGTGCCCCGTGTAACTAGCAGGATTTTTCAATTACAAATTTTCAGCGATTTTACTTGGCCAAGTTCCAATTGTACCTTTCCCAATTACTTGATTTGTACATTTCCCATTACGATAATTTAAGAAGAAATGAGACGTTGTTGCATTTCTCGGACGAAGGTTTTTATATTTGTTACTAGCTGACCCGACAGTCGTTGTCCTGTCATTTTATACAACAATAGATGTAGGTAGAAGATAGATAGATAGATAGATAGATACATTTCCGACTTTTCCCGTGGATTTTTCAAAAATTTCCTTCATACAAACCCAAACCAACCCAACCCAACCGACAGTCGTTGTCCTATCATTTTATACAATAATACATGTAGGTAGAAGATAGATAGATAGATTTCTGACTTTTCCCGTGGATTTTTCAAAAATTTTCTTTCATACAAACCCGGCATCCAACCCCCCCGCCACATGTAGCAGGGGGTAACGACTAACCCAGTCGTGTCAAACTCATATATGAACATGGGCCACAATAGATAGATTTCTGACTTTTCCCGTCGATTTTTACAAAAATTTTCATTCATACAAACCTTGCCCTGACAATTACAATTACGAACACAACAAAAAAATAATCAGCCAAATCGGTCGAACCGTTCTCAAGTGATGCTCCGTCGAACATTTTGCAAATTCATTTTTATTAATATAGATTTTTATTAAACTCGTTTAAATCATTTTTGATAAAGCGAGGTTTATATGAGTTGCATGTTTCCCATAATCTTCAATCCACTGTTGTTAAGGCCTTCGATACAACTAACGCGGAAGAAAATATGTACGAAAATTACGAAAATTCGAAAAAAATTAAATACTTTGATAGTGAAAAAATTGCATCGTTTTTTTGAGAACATATTCTACATAAATCTAAATTGGAAAGGTGTGATGATATTTATATTTTCAACGTTTATGTTTTGAAACATATTTCTAAAATACCACAAAATATGCCAATATTGCAGAAGGTTCGTCGTGATTCCACAATAGTATTTTCCCAATTTTTAACAAAAAGTAATAAACACAAAACAGCATTTACAATTTTATGCAATCATGTATGTAAACATGGGACTCATATATTATTTCCACGTTGTTAAAGTTTCCTATTAATGAAATATACAGGTGTCCACGGAAAAACGAAACACTCAATATCTACGAATCTACTTTGTTTTCGTAAAATCGCTGAAACACCTGAATTTTAGATCGATGGGGGACAACTTTTGACGAAGAAATGAGATCCATATCTTCAACTGGCCGCAGGGGTGCCAACCCTAAAATTTCTAAATTGCACTAGGTTGAGTGACATCTCATTTAAAAGCTTACGAATTTGCATTTCGATCTAAAGTTTACGTGTTTCAGCGATTTTAAGAAAAAAATTAGATTCTTAGATATTGAGAGAGTTACGTTTTTCCGACAGCTGTATGGTTAACGTGAATTATTTAAATAATACTAATGTTACATAATTGTAAAGATTTCCAACTGATTACTTCCTTCACAATTATTTATTTTAATATATTTCTTGGAAATTGTTGCGTGTCTTATTCCACTCATAATCAAACGGGCTTTTTTTAACTCAGCTACATTTTATAAGTACCTAGTGGAAAAAAAAAACGTTGATTTGTATATTTTTTTGACGCTGGTGTGTGATTTTTCTATTCATTGATAAGTATGAGGTAGATAACTATTTGTTGAAATGGGATATAATTATTGAAAACAATATTGGAATGTCGAAAATGTTAATACATATCGCTATTAAAATAAAATAATAAAACTGTTCCGTTAAAACTCTAAGACCTTTAAAATCTTTTTAATACATTACGTCCTTACGTAACCCAATACAAGTTTAAGGTATAAAAATATATACAATTTTCCAATTTTTGAATAGATATTTTAGCAGTTTTAGTTCGATCATAAATATCAACTTTGTTTAATTAATTTGATGTTTTAGCTTTACGCTTTATTAAAAATAAATACCTATATTATTTATGTGTTATTTTAAAACGTTTGATAAAATCCTCCATACGTTTTATTCAATTTATTCGTTAGTTTGAATAAACAAGTTTAATAATTGTCACGAAATTATTTTATTTATTAACTCTTAATGCATTTTTTATATTTTATGGCCCCAGGATTATAATTGGATACAAAATATGAGAAAAGATATTTATAATTTGGAAACAAAATTTACAATTACAATGTTATTGGATTTCAATTTTTCCCACTTTGTCTTCAGCCCCAATGATCCTTGAATCGGATATTTTCAGGATATAGCTAATTTTTCTGTTGTATAAATACAACTTTTGTATTATTTAGGAAGTATGCTACATTTTGCCCCTTATTACCAATGTTACTTTAACAATTATTACAGTTTTCTATTTTGACAGTAATAACCACTTACACTGATTGCATGTGGTATAGCATCATCAATTTATTTCTAAATATAGTTATTTTATACTGAATTTGGAGCAAACTATTTTGTTTAATAGAAGTTGGAGAAAATTCTTATCTATTTATTCTTATCTACTTTTTTTTATTTTAATTTAAATGTTGAAATGTCGATAACTTCACAGTACAGGAAACTGGTCGGGAAATACCACAATGTCCCATTTGAACATTCAAGGTAAAATAAAATATTACTATTAACTAAAATAAATTTTAGATAAAATCAAAATTACATATTATTTCGGGAAATGTTCTGTATTCATCTACACTTAGCTGGTTAAGTCCTATTTATTTAGTATTCGTAAAATTCTCCTTTCGTATACCCGTAATTGCTGATGTTACTATTGGTTTTATTACTTTGTTTTATTGTTCCTTCTAACAACAGTTTGTTAGCTTAAAATACACTGTATCCCAAATTCTGTATTTACTATTTAAATTGTAACGATCAGCACTCATATCATTGTTGTCGGTTGCGTATCATTTCATGTTACAATTTTTTAATAAAATAAATTAAAAAATGTAAGCCTACTTGATTAAAACGTAAAAACAATTAATTTTATTGGTATTTTTTATTCAATCATACGTTATCTTATATCGTTGAAAAGATAACAAAAAATTCTATTCAGTAACCTAAAAATCCAATATGGCGCCCATTTAAGTTAAGGAGTTAGCTATGAATTTTTTTTTCGACACCAATTTTAAATTGGTCATCGAAAACAGTGACATTCATATGAAATTTATCGTATCTCTTATATTTACGAAGATATTTGACATACAAGAAAATTATTTCGTTTTTTTAAAATAACTTCTGACGGGTTCGACATTTTGAACTTTTTCAAACTGATTTTAAATCAGCACATAAAACTGCAAAACATTGCCCATTTAACCAAATCTCCATCTTCAATGATAAGAAAGTTACCCATGTAATCCCACTCGATCTGGGACATACTGTATATCTTACTTACTTTTTCTTTGCAAACAAATCTTTTGCGATAAACAAATATTTCGTAAATTATATGAAATTTTTAGCGGTATTGAAAATAATGTACACGCTATTGAATAATTCAACATGTTTCGTAATTGCTTTCATTCACGGCATGAATGCAACCTCTAACATTGAACTATTTATTACGTATGACCTTGGCATTGAAATGTTATTTCACCTTTTGCAGCAAAATCTGCAATTTTCTAGAATAAATGTATCGTTTACATACATGGTTCCATAAAATTTCTTTATCTACAGCCGGTGCATAAAGTAGGCTTTTACGCACTCCAAACAGTGCGCCTAACGGCTCGTGCTGAAATTCGCATACTCGTTTCATAATGAATTGCTTTACGCACTTGTCACGCAATCTACTATTTTAACAACAAAATACAAATTTTATATAATAGAATTTTCTCCAACTTTTATTAAACAAAACAGTTTGCTCTAAATTCAATGTAAAATAGATTATTTAGAAATATATTGATGATGCTATACCATGTACAATCATTGACAGAGTAAATGTCGTACCAATAAAACGCACGTCGAGTTTAAAAAGAACAGAGGGGTCGACCGTATTTAAAAAGGATCTGTTTAAAATTCATTTATTCTAAAATTTGTGTTATTCCAATGTTCCCCGACATAATATTATCTTTAAGCTATTTATAAATGTAAAAAATATTTTTCAGTTTAAAAGTATCCTATAATAAAAATATTGGACATAAATTTTATGATTCAGGATATATTGAATTCTCTCATATAGTTGTTTGTAACCACCAAACAATTAACAAATATCTCAAAAAATAAATTAAATAGAACAAGTATAGCAAGCGTCAAAAATAATTTAATCATGAATTTAAAAACAGAAAATACGATTTTGTCCTACGTTAATCATTACTACATAAATAATATAACAAACAATTGAGTACAGAATGCACACGTAATAATATGCCGAAATATAGACAATTTCAGATTGTTGTAAAGTATAATTTAATTCGAATTCAATTGTTACAACAAAAATCAAATTTTGACTCTATTCCGCAATCCAAATTAGTAATTATATTGCAATTTATTCTACTTCCAAATTCCAAATTTCCAAATTACTCATAATCTTATTTATTAATCTCTGATTACATATGTGTATTGATTTACTATTTTTCCAAAAAAAAAAATTATTGCGTTATTGAGAAGCTTATATTTTATATTTTCAAGTTATCATTTAGTACTAACAATATTATAAAATACCAAAGAATATTAAAGATATCGATAATATGTTAAATGAACTATCGGTATATAAGCTGGGAATTTCCCTAAATGCTTTCGCTAAGGGTATTATCTAATTAGGGAAAAACATGCCGGCTT
>JAFFZR010016865.1:0-14280 GCA_018397195.1 Lethrus apterus | reverse complement strand
TCTAACTTGAGATTTTTATTCGATAAAAAACGAATTTGATTACAATAATCACGTTTTTGAGCCGTACTGTATATTCAAAGATGGTACTCACTTTGCTCTGGGTTGGCAAGATGTTTTCTTTCGGAAAATTGGTCCTCTTGCTTCTTTTTCATATTTCTTGATTTTTCAGTTCCTGTTCTGAAGTGTTGAAACACACCAAATAATACTGTCGTAATTATTTGTGAAAAGATCCGACACGACTGCGCCAGAAAAATAACCGTGAAGCGAAGTTGTATTTTTAAAAAAGATTTTTAATAATACGTCTACATACTTTGAATTATACAATAGAACTGAACTAAAACTAAATTATTATTCGCATCTTCCCATCAAACATGCTGATGCAGCTTCCGAGATATGCGATGTCTATCCTTGACCGCATCATACGATGTGTCGCTTCATATTACTATAGGTCGATTTTCTTTTTCAATTGTCCATTTTTTTGTATACGTGTGTTCTGTATTGCGTCATCTATGATATGATCGAGTTATGACGTCATCGCTTGTTTTTTTTTTAATGGCATCACCCTCTTTTGATAGTACCACTTGAAAGAGTACATTTTTCTCCGTCTATGCGCCTATTTTTATGGTATGTTACATAAGAATATTTTCGAGATATTTATTATTAATATTTAATAACCCATTGTTGCATTATTTTCGTTCCGACACTGATCGTAGCTCCTTTTCTTCATATGTACCTATTATGCTTAGCAACGTTTAGTGAACAAAACATAACGTCACTGTCAAATATATGTCACTGTCACTGTCAAATTTTTCCACGAAATTTTATTTCATTAAATTGCAATGAATACCAAAGCTCTTTTCTAGAAAATATTGTGTTGCGCAATATTTGACAGTGACGTTTAGTTTTGTTCACTAAAGTCACGTTGCTAAGCATAATAGGTACATATGCAAAAATAGGAGCTACGATCAGTGTCGGAACGAAAATAATGCAACAATGGGTTATTAAACATTAATAATAATAAATCTCGAAAATATTCTTATGTAACACACCATAAAAATTGGCATATATATATATATATGCAGAAAAATGTGCTCTTTCAAATGGTACTATCAAAAGAGGGTGTTGCAATTTAAAAAAAAAAAAAACAAGTGATGACGTCATAACTCGAACATAGATGACGCAATACAAAATATACGTATACAAGAAAATAGACAATTGAAAAAGGAAATCGACCTGTCCGAGCATTTTTTTCTTACTTGCCCAATGAAGATTTTAACGAATATGTTCCAACCTTTACGTTATCCGTGTATATTATGATGTTCTTTTGTAAAATTATTCAATTAATTATCTTTATTAAAACACCACGATGGTTCATGTGATGTTATATATTAAAAGTTATATTAAATGTTGCATAATTAAATAGCCATCATGTTGAACGTCAATATTTTATGATGACATTAATTTTATATGTATGGTTATATTTACCTGTCTAGCTCATTCAGGGTTCATGTGGATTTTCAGGGATACTCAAATATGCTTCTTTTTGACTTATTTGCAGTTGAATTGTCAAATGATATACATTTTCTTCCGGTTTGGAATTTGGACGCAATCACTCACGTATTAAATGAATAGTAAATGAATAAAACTTTATAGGAATATTTGTAATTAGATTTAAAGCAATGATAGGGTAAATGTGCCGGTAGTCAGCCATTTTCACCATATATTAATTTCAGAGCTATGCCAATAAGTAAATATTGCACAAAATAAGGCCTGCTATACTGAATAATTGTGACACACTGTATTTTTTCAGATTCATAACATGTTTTGTAATTAAGAAAAATGTGAAAAATGCAGTAAATCAATTTATAGGGAAGTTGCACATTTTAAATTTTGCGCCGTCTTGCGACCTCTGGTGGGACTTCTCTCATATCGGTTAGTAAAATAAATGTAAACAAACAAGTGTTTTTAAGTGACAGCCGTGGTGGTATAGCGTTAAAATCCGGTTTTTTTTTTGTTGAAAAGGTGAGTAATTGAGTTTATAAAACCATTTAACAACCAAAAATTAGTTTTTTTTAATATTAAAATTCATTATTGTAGCTTGTGTTTTTGCATCACATGATTCAAAACTACATTTAAATAAAAAGAACTATCATCATCCACAACCACTTCTATGTCAGTCTGACAACTAAAGACTTGTTTAGTCTCCTCTACAATGAAATTACGATTTTGTGATTCAATGATGTTCATTTCGACACTTTCCAATGAGGTTGTTTTATTGTTTGTTGTTTCTCTTGCAGAGGACCTCTCCTACAACCTTTTAAGACGCTTTTCTTTAGATGTACTACTGCTATTTAAATTGTGACAAGTATTCCTATATTCCTGCAATAATATAGGTACATTTTCAGCTAATTATAATTGAAATAAATGAAAACACAATTATATCTCTTAACTTTGGAAATAACGTAGGATTATACGACGGACTCTGTTCAATATTACTTTTTGCATTACCAATAAAATAAACACTGCAAATTTCGTCATGTTTTTTTGGAAGAAACGGTTCATTAGTTTGTGAACTAAAACAAGCAATTACATTAGTTTTAATATTTAATTCAATGTAATGAGACCTTACTTGATTCGCCGGACACTTTTAATCCATATTTCCTTCCTTTTTTGATCGTATGGTCTTTGCGGGAAATTGTAAAACTTAAGACTTGTCAGTATTTTAGTATGAATTGGTATATCCTACAACACAGCATAATATTTTCGAATTTCTCGTCGACATCACTAGGTGTTCCATATTGACGATCGGTTAAAACTATTGTTAATTAGGTATATTACAATAATACACAATAAAACACACACAGAACAGATTAACAGGTTAAAACACTATAAAATCCCACTGATGCAACTATCGAATGTAAATACGTTATGCGCTCGTTGCCTTTGTTTTTCTAATCGTTATGAAAAAGTAGTGGCGCTGATCTAGTTTATGCAACTTCCCTATAGAAAACAACCCGAATTTCCAATGCTCAGCCAGTATAAATCTTACCTCAGCCACTGCTGATTTAGTCGTCAGCCACATACAAGTAACTGGTGCAGATTGGTGTTTATAGGTAGAATAACAACAATAATAATAAATATAAAATATTTCTCATGAATATATTACCTATGTAGCTATATTGAAAAGTTACACAAAATATTCCAAATGATCTGAATGGAATATATTATTAATTATATTATTTTCATATAGTTTTCGTTCATTTTGGTTAGTGTTTGATATTGTAATGTCCAGTAGAACAGTTACTTTGTTATTTAAGGTGGAGTAGTCGAGTTCAATTCGCAAAATATTTCCGCTAGCTGGCGCAAGAATCGTATTTTCTAACTAAATGTAAAATTTTGGTGAAAGGTGTGGTTTACAAATCGGAAGGGTCTATGGCAGGTAGTCTGGAACCCAAGTTCTCTCTCTTTCTCTTCAATACTTGTTTTTGTTTCGTGATGTTTGATTTCGAAATGTTTAATATCTGGCCTTCTAACATAGCCCAATCAAAAGGTAAATCAATCTACATAAAATAACGTAATTTGGATGATAGTATGGTTTGTTAGAGGGGTGTATTGTGAGTGTCAGTGGCGCCGCTATCGCGAGTAACGCGTTTAATTCGATATCTCGAGAACGAATCATTTTACACAAAAAACTACAGAGAGCTTTTCTCTTATAAATTGAACTTTTTTATTCGAAACTTTTTTTTCCAACACCAATACTTGTCGAGTTATTTCGTTAGAAATTTCACAAACTTCCTTATTTTCGTCTGTTTTTTGCCTTTACCTCCCTAACCGTTCACTTTTATCGATAATTTTTTTATCTGTTATCAAACTTAGAGATCATTTAATTATCTGCATCTTTCGTTTAAAACATTTTTCTCTACTAACAATACTTTGGTAGTTATTGCTTAGTTTATCGATCGAACTCCGCGCTATCGTCGTTACGCGTTTTCACGGACGCGCTATTATAAATGTTAGTGCTGCTTAGTCCAGTCAGTAGGTGCGATAACGTAATTTGGGTGATATCATGATTTGTTAGAGGGGTGTATTCTGAGCATAATGCCGAGAACACACTCAGCGCCTGGCTTGATTCACCTGCTGACTAGACTAAGCAGCACTAACATTTTTTGAAATTAGTTTTTTATTACTATTTTATAATATTTTATTATTATTATTATATTATATTATAGTGTTTGTACGTCAATCCTTTTGGTATTTTTCTTAATATGATCTCAGGTAATACATTTTCTTTATAAAATTTTACTAATTTTGGGAGCATTTCCTTCTTCCAAAATTCCTCGTCTTTAGAAATTTTTTCGATATATAAATCTGAATTACAGGGCCAAATTAAATTTTGTTAATAAGATTAAAATAATTATTAACATATTTGAGAACAAAAAAACATACTAAATATTGAATTTGAAATGATATTTTACGTTCTTTTAAATAATACTTGTCTTTTACTTTTGAGCAATCAACCAATAAAAACTAATAAATGTATAAAATATATGTATTGCGACACACAATACATAGAAATATATAAATATGTGTTTCGAAATCTTTTGCAAGCAATAAATATGTTTTGCTATGCAAACCATTGAAAAAAAACCGATTACTATAAATTTGTTCCATCAACTAGTACAAATGGTTTAAAATTCTAATTGATGAATAAATTTTTACAATCCCTGAGCCCAATTACATTCGACGTTACGACTTATATTTATCTCATACATTGCTGTAAGGCCAGGAAAACCTGGAAAAAGCCTAGCCGAGTATTTCGACCATCATTAGATTTTATTTTGAAACTATTCAGTACATTAATAAAAATAAATGTAAATATAAATTAAGTCATTAGAATATTATGAATTATTTCAATAGTAACTCAATAATGGACAATTGAAATTATGTAAAATATCAATTATGTTTTTTTAATATTTTACATTAATATTTCAATTGTACATTATTGAGTTACTATTGAAATAATTCATAATATTGTAATGACGTAATTTATATTTACATTTATTTTAATTTTTATTTATATACTTAATAGTTTCAAAATTAAATTTAATGATGGTCGAAATACTCGGCTAGGTTTTTTCCAGGTTTTCCTGGCCTTACAGCAATGGATGCGGTATATATAAGTCGTAACGTGGAACTTAATTGGGCTTAGGGACTGTAAAAATTTTAACTAACTGATGGAACAAATTTATAGTAAACTGTTTTTTTGAATGGTTTCCGAAGTAAAATATTTCAAACTTCAAATATATTTATTTCTTGAAAAAGAGGTCGAAACATATTTATATATTTTTATATATTGTATGTCGTAATAAATATATTTTATTACATTTCTTAGTTTTTATTGGTTCATTGATCAGGAGTAAAAGATAAGTATATTTTCAGCTCCACAACTTGTGTTTTGTGTTTGATATTTAGAAATCCGAACTTAAATTATCACGTTTAACAATAATTTACAGTATATGTTTATATTACAATAATTGTAACATCGTTTCAGTAAAAATCACCCTCCGCAATTTTTAGGTACAATTTCCTATTCGTGCCTACGCCCCTCTAAACTCAGTAAACATGTTACACAAAAATATATTGTTTTTTGGAGGGGTGTCCAATTATAGGGCGTACACAAACAAATATTTTGAAAGTTAAAGTTAAAGATAAGTCAATTAATTACAAATTTCATTACATGAATTTATGTTTAATTATTAGGGACTGGTATTCTGCAGGTCACACCGCAGTCGTAATTTAAAAAATTTAATTCATTCGCCAGAAAAAAAATATTATGTTACGTCATAATTGCGAACTACATAAATTACTAATACCAAAAAAACAATTTAATTTTTGGCTTCGAGAACAGATTGGTATGCTACCAACGAACTTTTTTTTAAAAGAAAAATCTAATTTTACCTTACCGTTCTTACAGTATCTTATCCGTAAATTGCGACTTTTTGTAAATTCTAATTTTTTCACTTAATTTGAAATAATTAATTTTTTTAAATATTTTTCTGGGAATGTATAAATATAATGCAACATATTAGCATGAATATTTTTAATTTTCAGAGGCATTTTTATAGGCGACAGACCCACGCTATTTTTTTAATTTCCTATGTATTTTCGGTTGAACGATTAATTTCGGTGAGTTTTTGCTTATTTCTTTCAAATTCGTCAGGTTCGCTTTCTTTTTATTAGCTCTCATTGTACTATTACGATGCTCATTGTTTTCTGACTTAGTTAATTCATTGACTAACGTACTCACACTTTCCTCAAGTGCGTCTGATTTGCTTGAACATGTTCTTCTAACATTAATTTCTATCGAATTTTTGTGACTTTGAAGTCCTCATTACTTGTTAACTCTTGGTAGCTGTAGGTGTTACCTTGATCTATAAAATCATTGCTAGGGAATTCATTGTATTGAGATTCAATTACATTTCCTTTACAAAACCTTTGCTTGAATTTTGGGTCAACATTGTAATCAACCTTGTTGCGTACCGGCTGCAAATACTTCAAACGTTTCGCACCTTGGATACAATTCTCGTTTTACTAACTGCAGCTGTTCAATAACATAATGTATATTATCAATTCCTTTCTGCGCAAGTTTTTCTTTTAAATTCGTTTGAGTAAAAGAAAACGGAATTTTGATATTACAGAACAGCAATTTGAAGAAATTACTGTTCTGTAAATACAAAATTCTTTTTTCTTCTTGTTGATGCAATCTTTCTAGGCGATTCTGAATGCATTTTGAATGTCAGGTAAAGTGTTGGCACCGAGACGAATATCTATGAAGTGAACAACGGAAATGAAAAAGAAACTATTACAGTTCTTTTAGTTTTTGCGGCAGATGGAAGAACATTGCCACCAATGGTTGTGTTTCCATTTGTAAGGCCAAATAAAGCCATCATTGGAGCCCATATTGCAGGCACAATTTTAAAGTGCTCGCCGGCGCCGCGTCGTTCAATTATCTAAATTATAAATTTTAGTAAAAATTCTTATTTTAAACTTTTGGCAAAATCTGAATCTTAGCGACTCTTAGACACTAGATGACTATATTTCTGTCTCCACTATCTTCGTATACTGTGTCCAGCCACGGCGCCAAGACACATTTTAATGTGGGAAGAACAATTTTATTTTATTTTTATAAAGAAAAAAGTGTAGGCTTATTGTGCAATTCAAGTGTGGCGATTGTTAAAAAATGTAACGTGAAGAGACATTTCATTACTAATTTTAATACAAAATTTCTAATAAACTAGGAAATTAGAAAGCAAAAATACGTAGAAATGTATACATTCTAGTTTAATAATATCAAAAGTTAAAAATATTCAACCGATATAATACTCCAGGGACATTTAGTATAAATTGAAAATTGCAAATTTTTTTCGTGTTTATGATTTCACTGAACATTTGTCTGATGGAAAGAAACATTTGAAATTGCGAAGCCGAAAGCTTTTACTCACTCTTTTTAATCATTGTAATTTATCACACAGACAGTAAACTTCTGTACGGAGTTATAATGTTCATGAAAGTTTTCCACGTTTGAAAATTGGATACGTTTATAATGTTTTGAAACATATAGTCGTACGTAAACTGGTATAATATATAATACAATCCTTTTATGATGGTTTAATGTCATTAAATTTTACTAATCTCAACTTGATAAAATATACTGTACTTTAATTTAAATGCAATTTTCTTTTCTTATCTTATATGGAGATTCGATTAGATTGAAAATATACATAGATTTATGCATAATTATAGCAAGGATAACAAATATTTTTTAATACTTTACAAATATATAAATTGCCTAATATGCAATTTATTTTAGTTTATATAATAGAACACTTTTTCTATTGCATGATTTTACCATGCTAGTGAACTTCAATACGAGTAAAAAGCAAATCAGCGTATATTCATCGCTCTAATAGCAATTTAGAAATCGCGATTTCCCGAACGCACACATCAAATGAAAAATGGATTTGAACGTTTAGTGTACGCTGGTACTACCTCACTTCGTGACAGGTTATCTCTGTGTAATGATCTGACGTGTAATAGTATGTTATCCTACGTTTTAGATGTCGTCGACAAGAACGCGAGTGGTGCGGTGCGGGGATTTTAAATGAAATAATTAGATTTCATGAGTTTATTGTAACAATTGAGTCTTCCTGTTGAGGCCTCCAGTTGTCGACGTACGCCGAACAAATGTCATTTCATAAAAAAATGGTTTTTTGTATGAAGTGGTAATAAGAAGTACTATTTATTATGTATTATTTCTATGATATATTGCAGTATATAAAAATGATTTACGCAGTGTTTCGGAGTTTTAAATTCTTAATATACTGCGATGCAAAAAAAGGAAAACCAAGTATTTAAGTAATGAACAATAGTAACGAAATTAACAGAATTAGCTTATCTCAACGAAAATTCTACTTAACATAAATTAAGACTAAAACGATTTTTTATGTACTCACTAACACGTCCAGGCTTGTTGGAAATTTGGTTATCAATTTCAGGCTGGGGTATTTCAGCCATATTCTGTAACTTTTAACAAAGTTGTTATGTTGTTATTCTTGCTATCACCATGACAATTTGTATTTTTCAACCAATCAAAAACCTGTTTCTATAGTGATAACAATATTCTTATTTGAACAAGTTGATATGAAAGTTACAGAATCGGCCGATTGCATCTCACGCTTATTTAAAATACGTTGATTATAAAATTTGCTCCAGATCAGATCACTTTAACAACTAGCATTTTGCGATGGATGTTACACAACATGAACGTTATTAGAAGTTAAAAGTTAATTAAATTTGAGACACTATTTATAGTAATATCTGTTTCTCTCTCTCGTAATAATGCAAAAAATATTTTCAGTATAGGCACCTTGCATATTGGTGTGATATTTGTTAACTATTTGTGCCAGATTTATTTAATATAATAATTAAATCCGACCCCGCAAACTAAGTATTTAGTGTGCTGGAATAAGATTTAGGGGACTAATATCTCCACCACTCTTTAAAAGTTCCTTGTTTAAGCGAAGCTTCTCATACTCGATCTTTCACAAGTATAATCCCATTGATGAGCAACTAAAATCGCTTCAACTTAACGCCTTTAAACGCGAACTCAAACTCACATTCTTGAGATCCTTATAGTCAATTTCAAATTTTTTTTTTCAAATGGTGTTCTTTACTCCTTCTTTATTTCTTTTTTTCGATATTTTTTTTTTTGTTCAGCAGAGTGCACATCAACATGTATTATTTTTGTGGTTATTATTCATATGTTAGGTTTAGGTATAAATATATTGTATTAGTTTATATTGTTCAGGGTTAGGTATTAAAGCAGATTTGGATATCTGAATCTCGCCCTGTGGTTGCGTTATAAGTTTAGATGTATTTTTGCTTATGGTTTATGTATTTTTGTATTTAACTTATTGTATTATATTCTTGTATATTCTTATAATGCAATAAAGACACATTATTATTATTATTATTATTATATCGATTGTATATGCGATGCATTGATATTTATGCTGATTTAATAGTCCTTTTGTATGCATTCCGCTATCTCTTACGATAGCTTCCAGTAGCAGATTAAACAAGGCTGTCGATAACGGATCGCCTTGTCTTAAACCTCTTTCTATAAGGAAGCTCTTTGTTAGTCTTCTCAATCACATATTCCTTCTTGAGTTTGGCAGTGTCATTTCTACTATCCTAATTAACCGGTTGGGATGTCTTAGTTAGTCAGTTATACATTTTTTTTTATTTTATAGATAAAATAATTATCTTATAAGTAAGGTTAATTTAACCAATTTTTTTAAATTTATTTAAATGACTTGCACTTTAAAATGCTTATATTTTCAGTTAAATATATCATAATATCTTAAAAGGTTTTTTAACTGAGTTAAATTTCTTAAATTACATTTCTTAAGATCAACTTAAATTTACGTTTACTTGACTAATTTCCTCTTTAATCTCATCCAGAATCATTCCATTAGCATCAATTAATACATACGTTTGTTTCAGAGTTCTATGAAGATGGTGAAAGTGTACAGAATGAATACTATATTTTGAACGATTATGGAAGATTATGTGGTAAGTAGACACATTTTTATTAAGCACTATTTATATTAATTTGTGTCGACAATATACGCAATATTAAAGCTGCGGCATGATATTGATTTTTAAGCTTTATTCACCTCTGAAAGTTACTTTCATGTACGTGTTTTCCACTTAAATGAATTTATTGACTTTCCGACAAGACGATAGGAGTTTATTATGCACTGCATAAATGAACTTCTGCCGTGTAATATGAAATCTAGTTTGTTAACCTTTGGAAAAATAAAAATAATGAAAACTTCTATCCATAAAATACATATTTTTGCTTTTATCTGAACTTATATGACTCTTTCTAAAATTGAAAAAATGTTGAATTTACATTTTAGGGCCAATAGTTTTTCGTCGAGCGATATGAGTTTCATGTCATCTTTGTCATGTAGCGCAGTTTGACTTCCATTTGCTCCATCAATCATTGTCATTTTAGAAAATGTTACGTTAGATATACTAAATTTTTAAACTCAAATGAACTGTCAGAGTTCAGTTTTCGTTGATAATAATTAAAAAAAAAAAATAATTCATTCCACTGAAACTTTATTCCGCTCTAATTTCTGTCCGTATAATAGCCATTCGAGGTACTATGGGTCAAGTTTCTAAATTTAACAAACACATTAATTATCTGAACGGATATTTCGTAGATATACAGGGTCCTGCATATGAGCTCCGTTCTTCCATTTCTCATTTCCTGTTACACTTAGAGATTTCGACCAAAGGCAGTGTTTAACTAGAGATAAATGAGCATTTCAGGAAATTATTTTTGAATATACGGGTTGTCCCGAAAAGATCTGTGTGGTCGCGTGCCATTTTTTTAAACCGGACACCTAGTATTTGTTTGCATAGTTCGAAGTGTTTTGAGGGTATCTATTGATATCTAACTTTTTTTGAATTTGATTCATGCATTCCGCCGCAATTAGCGATTAGATCAAATTTTTTTTACGTATTAACTTTAAAGAAACCGCTGCTGCTACAAATGTTAAATTTGTGTTTATTTGGCATATCTTTTAGTAAGGGTTGACGGTTGCTTCAGACAAAGTTTTGTGTCACTGCAATATACAGGATCTTTAAAATTCATTACGACACTACGAGAAATTCATCTTCATTTTTCTCATTTTTTTTTTCAAATGGATCACCCTGTATATTTTTTCACGAGTATTTGCAGAACTCAATTCTGAAGGTTTTTCATACAAAGACCATCTGACTGTGTTTAGCCGTTTACTAAAAAACAGCAAAAATGGTAAAATATGTTCAAATAATCCACTTTACACATCATGTCTATCTGAAAAAAAGGCAGAAATATTATGTTGCTATAGTTTCTCCAAAGTAATAAAACATGAATGATGTATTACTTTAAAAAATACTTAAATGTGTGGGGCAGCATTATAGGTGAATCTGTAGTTGGTCCTTATTTCTTTGGGCCATTTAAATGGTGAAGCGTACCTGCATTTTCTGAGAAACGTACCACCAATTTTTTTACAACAGTTGCCACTTGCCAGAGGCAGAATATGGTTGCAACATGATGGTGCACCCGCTCATTATATGTAGTAAGAGAACATTTAAATTTAGTATTTCCAAATAAGTGGATAAGGAGAGGAGGACCGCAGCAATGGCCAGCAAGATCACCCGATCTCACTAAAATGGACCTTTACATGTGGGAACATACAAAGGGCATTGTTTATCGGGAACTACCAACTACTGTAGAAAATATGGAGGAACGTATTCGAAATGCGTTTCAAAGTATTACAGCCGATATACTAAGAAGGGTAGAAAATTCTTTTAAAAATCGTGTTCGAGTTTGTTTAAATAGAAATGGAAGACATTTTGAAAACTTTTTGTAAAATTAGTTGTTTGTTTATTCATACTTATTTATTTTATTATTAATTAAATGTTACAAATAAGAATGTTGGTAATTTTTTAGTAAACGGCTAAAAGCCATATGGCCGTTGTATGAAAAACCTTCAGAATTGAATTCTACAAATATTCATGTAAAAATATACAGAGTGATCCATTTGGAAAAAATGAGAAAAATGAAAATGAATATCTTGTTATGTCATAATGAATAACAACCTGTATATCGCAATGACACAAAACTTTGTCTGAAGCATCCGTCAACCCTTGCTAAAAGATATGTCAAATAATTAATTACTCTTGAATATAACATTTGCAGCAGCGGTGTCTTTAAAATTAGTACGTAAAATTAAGTTTTTTGATGTAATCGCCAATTGCGGCGGAATGCATAAATCAAATTAAAAAAAAAGTTTGGTATCAATACCAAAACACTTCGAACTATGCAAACAGATACGAGGTATCCCATTAAAAAAAATGGCATGCGACCATGCAGATCTTTTTCGGGACAGCTGTATATTCAAAAATAATTTTCTGAAATGCTCATTTATCTCTAGTTAAACACTGCCGTTGGTCGAAATCTCTAAGTATAACAGGAAATGAGAAATTAAAGAACGGAGCTCATATGCAGGACCCTGTATGTAGGGACAATCAATATACAGCTGGACCACCGAAAACAGTCCAGCTTGTTTTTTCGGCTTTTTAAACAATTTACAAAAAAAAATGGTCGAATTCGTCAATTTTTGTTCTAAAGGGAACACTTGATTTAGCTATTTTCATTCGGGTTATTTCAACCTTTAAGTGGGGGGTCTGTCACCCCAATAATTTTAAATGGGAATAATGGTTAAACGATACGTTTTTTTGAAGTTTATAATTTTGTTGTTACAACAGTTTTTTATTTTTGAAATTTCAACCAGTAGTTTTTAAATAATAGCGTCTTAAAAATTTGTCATCTAAAAAATAGATATTTACATGTTAAGGGATTAAATGATGAAAATGTTCACCACCGGCTTCCATAGAGACACTGTTCACAATGTTGTCGGACATTCTGTAGCATTTCGGGAGTAACTTCACTGCATTCGTCTGCAATATGTTATGGTAGTTCTTGTATAGAATTTGGTTGGTTGATCTCTACAATAGTAGAGACACTGTTCGCAATGTTGTCGGACATTTTGTAGCATTTCGGAAGTAATTTGACTGCATTTGTCTGTAATACGTTGAATAAATTTTACTCTTTAAATAACCCCAGAAAAAGAAATCAAGGGGTGATAAGTATGATGATCTGGGTGGTCATTCAGTAGGGCCTCTCCTTCCAATCCATCGACCAGGAAGAATCGAGAACGATAATTAATCGATATCTTGACGATCATTCCTTATTTCACCAAGATGGTGCACCCTCACTTTGCAATACAAATGAGAGAGTTTTTAGATGAAAGGCTTGCTGGTCTATGGATTGGAAGGAGGGGCCCTACTGAATGGTCACCCAGATTACCACTAGATTTCTTTTTATGGGGTTATTTAAAGAGTAAAATTTATGCAACGTATTACAGACAAATGCAGTCGAGTTACTCCCAAAATGCTACAAAATGTCCGACAACATTGCGAACAGTGTCTGTACTATTGTATGGAAGCCGATGGTGAACATTTTCAACATTTAATCCGTTAACATGTAAATACCTTATGTTTGGATAATAAATTTTTAAAGCGCTATTAAAACTACTGATTCGAATTTCAAAAATAAAAAACCGTTGTAAGAACAAAATTATAGACTTCAACAAAAAACGTATCGTTAACCCCTATTCCCTTTTAAAATTATTGGGGTGACAGTCCCCCCCACTTAAGAGTTGATGTAACCTGAGTGAAAATAGCTAAATCAAGTGCCCCCTTTAGACGAAAAATTGATGTGTTCGTGCATTTTTATGTCAATTTATTAAAAAGTCGAAAATACAAGCTGAACTGTTTTCGGTGGCCCATCGTGTATAGGCTTTGCGAAGTGTTCCATACGAGCTCGTTATTGAAACGACAGATATTTTTTAAAAAATTTATTAATTATTTATTGAAAAATGTTTAGTTACGTACATATTATTATTATTAAAAAAAAATTTTAAACATTTTTTTCTGGTTTTTTTATGAGAATATTGATTCAATTTTATTAAAAATTAAATGCTCAAAGAAGCGACATTTGGTAGTTGTTAATCTCCTCATGGATTTCGAAATTTAAGCAATGTATTTTGCTACCTATCAATAATATTTGTGCTTCACTACGAAAATATCTGTTAAATA
>JAFFZR010016864.1:0-14356 GCA_018397195.1 Lethrus apterus | reverse complement strand
GTAGGTAGATCTTTCTGAAATTTTGTATAGGGCCACAATTTCTTATTATGAACGACTTTTCTTAGTAAAAGTTTGCCGTATCATGGATTAGTTGGATTAATTTGTTCATTTCATTCATCATTCTATTAAAATTGTAATGCCGTTTTCCTTGTTTTTTTTCTTATGCAACCTATTTAAAATTGTATACCGTTGAAAACAGAATTAAAAATTATAACGAAATAACACATAAAAAATATAGGTTGCCATTTAAAAAAAATGGCGAAGACGTCATAACAAATAAATGAAGGTGTTTAATAAAGAATTTTTTTCGCCAAGTTGTAGCTAAGACTATCCCATTTAATAATATATATGGTTTGTTGGTGATTAAATCACAATTGAAGTCGCTATAGTCTCGGTCTCCTTTTGTAGAACGGACTGTATACCTATTGAGTTTAAGTAAACAATGAAATAAATAATATTTTACAGATATTGATTACATTTTATGTCAATTCAATAATATGTGATTAGGTAGTGAAAATAATTTTCCTTTAATCCAGAAATAATGTTGACACGACATAAATGTAATGTAAAATAAACATTTGCTATAGGCATTAAACAAACTAAAATTATAAATGATAATCAACTTGGTTTATCGAAATGAATAAACAATTCATAGAAACTACGATATTAATTATTATATCTGTATTAAAATATATACAAAGATTGGTGTTTTCGTTTCAAATTACACTGCTCAATAGTTAGACCAAAAACCTTATTATTAATAATAGTGGTGGCGTTATAATAATTAAATTATGAAGAATAAATTGCAGTCCAACAAATTCGTTAAGTTTGAATGGAATTTTTTCACGATTTTTGGTCGAGTGATTTTTGATACTTTGTAATATCAAAGAAATTTTCAAAATAATAACATTTTTAAAATCACATACATTAACCCAAATGGGGTAAAAATGAAATTATTGGGGGTAATAAGGAATTTTCTATTTTAAGAACATAAATCATTAAAGGCGAGTCCACAAAACTAAAAAAAAATCATAAAATACACAAAACTTCGTCGCACTCAGAAAGCGGTTTACTTTCCAGATCTTGATTTACATACTGTCAGTTGGGTTGTAGATCCTTTTAAATGTGAAATTGTAAATATACCAGAAAAGCCTCAAGGTTTGGCAGAGGCACTTCTTGAACTTCGATCTAATAATGAAGCACGTATTCAATTTGAGAACAAAGCAGATCTGTCGTTTTTTTTTATCAGTCAGAAGCTGCAAAGGCTTTCAAAATTGCACATGAGGAGGCGGTAAAAAAGTTGCTGCCATTTTAAGAATTTTAAGTTATTGTATCAAACATGAAACAACGTGATTTCTCCAAAACCAAAAGGGTAAAAGTTTTCAATGAAATTATTTTATTCCAAAATGAGAATTTTATTTGGTTTGTCTTTATTTGTTATTCTTGAACAACTTTTTTTATTTTCCGTGTAAAATAAATAGTGTTTAATTTAAATTTATATTGATTTTCTCCTTTTCAAAATGAGGGGGTAATATCGACTTACAGAAATATATTTTAGGGTAATGGCTAAAAAAGTTTCCCGACCGCTGCATTAAGATATACCTATTCGTTATAATTCAGAGATGAAGTTAAAATGTTTCTAATTATTTTGAGTTGAGCTTTTCGACCGACTATTCTAATTAGGTTTCTGGAATTTCTAACAACTATTAATTAAATTAATATATTGGTACAAATAGTTATAACCGTTTTTGCTATAAATGAAAGTAGTGCAGTACGTTTACTATATTACTAGGTGAGGCTTCTTTCCTAAACTAATTTGTACTTTGTTTATTTATACAACATAAGAATAACTAGGTAATTTGTTATACTAACACCACTTAAAGGGCAACAATTTAAATATACATTTTATATACCACGCAGGGCCACCCTAAGCTAAATTGACCAGACAGTCCCGATTTTTAACAATTTGTCCCGCGTCCCGCGGCGTTTTGAAAAAGTTCCGAGTTTTGGAAAGATTAAATTTTTGTCAATTATGTGTATATTCCATCATTTTGAAACAAACTATGTTCCATACAATAATGTAAAGAGTTTTTTTTTTACCTTTTAATGTGGAAATCGGGTCACATAGATAACATGAATGTACAGACTTTTTGAACTGTAATTACGGAGTGAACCCAACCCACATTCGATTAGTGAAAAATATGACAGAGACCTTTTTTTTGCTCGAAATCTACCCCCCCCCCGCCGTCAATTTTGTCCCGCTTCCACAATGTTCAAATCTGGTCACCTTACCCTAAGCACAGGGCTAAATGGGATGTAGCACAGGGGCGGCATTGTTCTTATAGGTTATGTGTACTCCTTTTGTACATTCTTTTTTACCTTTTGAATTTCAATTCCGGAGCGAACCCAACCAAACCATAAGTTATAAATTTTAAAAACTGAAAAACTGACCTTTTGAATTTAAATAATTTGATAATTTGAATTACGGAGCGAACCTAATCCATGACAACCTAACCACAAAATAATAAATTTTAAAATTCAATTACGGAGCGAACCTAACCCTTTTAGAAACTGACCTTTTGAATTTCAATAATTTCAGTTATGGGCCAACTTAACCGATGCAAATCCTACTATAAATTTTAAAAACTGACATTTTGAATTTCAATTATTTGAATTTACGGAACGATCCCAACTTATAGCTTTCTTCATTCATCCGTACTCCTTTTTCGTAAAAAAATAATCAACTTATTTATTGATAATTATATTAACTTATTCTGAAACTTTTGTACAATTTCACTGGTAGCCCCGCTTCCCCTCCCGTATATTTTCTTATGAAGAGGAGCGCATTATTGTTAGGAGCCCACGGGCGCCAAATACCTTAGAACGGCCCTGATACCACGCCAAAATATGAAACATTAATAACTTTGTAAACAATTTTATTTTTGTATTCTAATAATACCACTAGACAGTGCTACACAATTTTACTAATACGAAATTTATATACCCAAATTCAACTAGGTATTAAAAACAAATTACATGCATATAGATAGCGTATAAATTCTTATAGAATGACGATCTTTGACCTTTGGTATCCGATAACAATGTTTTCACAATTGTTAAAATTGTATTTTATTTGTTTACTTAAAAGTAAGCTAATACAGCAAATCAATAGGTACTTACACCGTTTTATGACGTATTTTTAAATGATCAGCGAAAGTTTCAGTCAAATTACATATTTGCATTCATGCATTTTTATGTTTATAGACACAGCGATATTGATCATAAATAAAGACAATACTGAAGAACTGTCCTGAAGAATTAATCAAAACTTGTTTCTATTTATCAGCTGTATTTTGTAGTGACTGCGCTATAATTCAATATTTTGGCTTGTGTATTCTCTATTGGGTTAGTCGTACAGTTAGTCGTATAAGATCGGTATCGGTGTTAACATGGTATTAGAATACGGAAGACTATTTTTGTTTATTCTCATTTGTACTGAAGGTATGTATGTTTAACCCATACTTTTAAAATAATATTAATATTTTTCTTATCAGGACACGCAAGAGTAAATTTGAACCCGCCAAAATGGCAAAATACTTACACAGTAAAAGGCACATTATTTATTCCCTACGCGGAAATCGTCGAACCATTTTATGCATGGTCAGTATAATTTTTTATATTTTGTATGATATAAAAAACGTTTCTTTGTTTTTGTCTTATGAAATTAGTTAACGTTGGCCTACATCTAAATCCGAAAAAACGGTGGTCTGCCCAGTTAATTAATTTGATATTTTGAACCCTTAAATAATGGCGATAATAGCCTTTTTATTATAAAAATATTTCATATATCACAGAAATAGATATACACATATTTATAATTATATTACTTGTTTAGTACCATCTAAAAAAAATTCTGGCTTCTGCCTGAACCTAATCCGCCATTTTTGCGGATTTAGTTTCCACTAAGATCAGCTCTTATCTATTAAAATTGCACTGCTATAAAATTTTATGGTGGTTCTCGTACTATTAAAACTTAATATGAAAGAGCGTTAGAACTAGTATATTTATTCTGAAAAGTGCCTATGCATATATTGTTTGGCTCTTTTGTATTTTTTGAGATTGCTTATTACAGTCTACAGTTTGCAAAATGTGATACATGTTTTATTTACTTTTCTCCTCTGCAACAAAGATTTATTCAAAGGGGAACCATTTTTAACATTGTTAGGAACACTGTTTACATCATTTTACTAAACCATAAATTATTTGTTGGTTTAGATATGTAACTTTTAACTCAGTTTTTACCATTAAATGACGTTTGACGTGCACGACGCAAGTTAAGCCCCTTTCGCGTGGTCCGGCACCTCCCGTCGAAGGGTTGTGTGGGATTTTGGGGTAGCGTTAACCAAGGTCACGTGAGCCCAAAAGTTGTCGTCACACTCACTACCCCGTTCTTATGATTTTCTCCAAACCCAATCCAAAGTCGTACTATCAGTACTTCCGTGTTAAATATTTAAAGTTTAACTGCCACCATAACACGGAACCTAATACATCTGACCAACGCTCAATCCTTACCGAAAATTAATCCTCTCTAATGTCAATTCTCAATTTCCCAATGAAGGTGTGGAATTCCATAATAAAACATAAACAGTTTTATCTAACTAAGTTTAATAATAATAAAATTAATTTAAAATGATTACAAATTATATACACCTTCATATACATATTTATAAAACATAACAAATTAAAGATAATCAAAGTTAGCATTATACTTTCAAAAGAATAATCTAAATATGATTTAACATAAATAAAAAATAGGTATTCACTTAAAAGTCGTTTATTCTAATGAGAGTTCCTTTTAGCCCCTTTTAACATTTATCGTTCAGGATTTCTGTTAGTAAAATTATTTTAATATTTAATTAGTCAAAATTTTTAATTCAATAAATTTTCCGATAGCTACTTATTTTCCTTTTTAATTTACAATTTTCTTCAATATCTAAATTAGAACTTCCTTCTTACAAGTTACTCAATTCAAGACTAAAGACACAGAATTTATCCATTCGTAGCTCGAATCGTACCATGTACTTAAATTTATTTAAACTCACTCGCGGACTTATCGCTTTCCTTCACAGATCAGCCGCACTTTTCATAATTACTTTCTTTACACTTCAACCGATCCGTAGATTCACTTAAGACGAAAGCCCTCTGTCGAATCGCCTTAGCGTTTACACATGGTAGCCCACAATCCGTCGTAAAGCTACCGAACAATCGTCGTTTTTACCGGCGACTCCAAACCGGGAATTCCCCCTGTTCTTCAGCAGTTTTTTAAGTGGTTTCGCCACGACGAACTACTAGGGAATCGGTAACGATCTCCATGGGGATTAGCAAATTTTCTTCAGTTACCCATATTTATCGCTCGGTTCGTGACGTCAAACCCACGTTTAGCCTTTCAATTCTGATTGGTCCTAATTTTTTATTTTCTTCGTTCTAACGCCTATACATTACTCAACTCGTTTTATCTCACTTGGCAAAAATATATTTACAGGAGTTTCTCACAAAAGCTTAACATAAACACAATAATATTAAGCCAAGGCGACTTTATTCGTAGAAATTTACTAATGGAACATTTTCAATAACAAAATTATAAAATACTTATCAACAACTGTAATAACAAAAAATATAACAAATATAATTGGCTCCAACATAATTAAAATAATAATAATCCTTAAATTTTCTTTTTCATCAAAATTAATAAAAGTAAAATTAAATTCCTTATTTTTCATTAATGAATCTACGTATTTAAAATTTAGAAGCATCCACAGTTGGCGGATGCTTACATATAGTTTTGTGAGAACTTAAGTTTACAAATAATAACAAAGAATATATGAGATATTTGTAATTTGCTCCTTTAACTCTTTCAACATTCATTCGCCTATACAGGGATCATTCTGAAACAGACCCTTATATTTTAACAGGTGATAGCTGACCATAGCCCAACCACAAATATGCAAAAATGACGGTTCTATGTTGAAGGGTGGGCCAGAAAAAAATATTTTAGTATTGAGTAAAATGAAAATAACCCCGAATTATCGATAAAAGTTGTTTTGCAAGATTTCATTATTCCCGCCGAAGGAAGTTGATTTTCAACGCGACGCATATTGAAATGGACACAGGACCGTACTTAGAACCGAATGCTCATACAAAAAAAATACATTTTTCGAAAATTTTAAATGAAGACGGCACCGCCGTTTTTGCGGATTTGGGTTTGGGTTCAGATCAGCTGTCACCTATTAAAATATCAGGACCTATTTCAGAATGACCCTGTATATTGAAAACAAATTTAGAAAGAAATCAGAAAATATTAAAATAATTTTTAAGTAAGTTTAAAGAATCTCCGATACTTATATGTTGTGTGATATCACATCACTAAATTGTGGTTTTGGTTTATTTATCATAAACTTATGTTAGTAGCTATATTGACCCCTATTGCCCTCAGTTCATGAACCGATTGTACATTGTATAGGAACAGGGGTATATCTGTTGCAGTGGCAGTCCCTCAGTTGTGAACTCTTGAGGTTGATAATTAAAAGTTCTCAATACTTTACACATTGACTGAATGTGGTCATCCAACTTGTAGGAGGTCTCTAATTGAACCCTGCTATCGAATACGTCCCATCAACATCGAAATGACTATAGTAGATCTAATTAATTGGTATATGTTCATAAATTCAAATGAAACAGTTATTAGACTGTAGGAGTGAGTATGAGACTTATCTATTTGAAATATGATATACATGTTTACTAAACATGCGACAAACGGTGTTATTCCTTAGGTTATTTTAAGATTTTTTTTGTCCCATGATGATTTTCGGAAAGACGATTTATTTCGAAGATAATAGCAATAATAGTTTGAAAACACCATTAGTAATAAAGTATTGTTTTTTTTTAAAGATTTTAACGCCCTGTATCTTCGAAACAAAGCATCTTTCCGAAAATTGTCTACGATAAAAAATCTTAAAATAGCCTAAGGAATAACCCCATGAATTTTTGACGCATGTTTAGTAAACAATCTGTAAAAACAACAAATGTGTTATAAAAGGCAACGATGGTTGAAATATGGGGAGCAAGTAAATAGATATAGAATTTACGACAGTGTAGTTGGATGTATTTTTATGATTGATGAAGTAAAGGTTGCTGCAGGAACATTTAGAAATATGAGTGCAGCAAAAAGCATGTAAAAAAATGTTAGAGTGAAGGAGATAAGAGACAAAAATTGACCAAAGTGGACAAGATGAAACAGTAGAAAGAAAAAAAAAGTTAACAGTAGTAAATGCAAGTAAGGACATACATACATGAGAATACGGCATGTATTGGATTAAACAAAAAAGTAAGTGAAGAAACATAATGAAAGATGCTACAGTTGACAGTCAGAAGAGATATGGAAAAGAGGAAACAAAAAGCACGAAGAATAGAGAAGGGAAAAGACAAATGTTATATTAAGTAATCGATCTAAACTAATGCAACTTCTTCTATATGAATTGTAAACTGTGTTAAAAATGTAAAATTTATTTTTCTACTTTATGATATAATGAATACAGAATCTCCAGTATTTGCTATCTGTATGTAGTGGATCAGTTTTTCAGTATCATTGTTACAGAGTATAGAGCCTCTATTTTAAAATATTTCTGATTTTAACTTTTAAGATTTAATATAGTTAATACTCATAGATTATAAAGGTTTTCTTTTTTTTTGTAGGTATGATGGTGGTGAAATGCGATCACGAATTGATTATTACGGTGGTATGGTAAAAACTTACCAACTATCAAAGTATGGTGATTTTGGTACTAGTTTAAAAATTGCCCCAGTTACCACAGAAGAACAAGTAAATACTAACACGTGTTTACAGGTAAATGGTACGACTGATTATAAAATTGAGCCACAAACTATTTTACCTGTGCTAGATGGTTTCGAATTTAAAGGTAATTTTATTATTTCATGATTCACACAATAGGACAAATTGAAATCTTCTTTGTAGGTGAAGAGGTAGTCAATGGACTTGAAACTGAAAAGTGGCAACTTGTGCAAAACATTGGACAAAAATCTAACAAATACACAATGTGGATTAGGTATAAAACTGACAATAAACAAAAAAGTTCAAAGTATGCTGTTCCAGTAAGGTATTTATATGTTCAACAATTTTATTCTTAAGTAGCATACATGTTTGTTTGTGTAGGTATGAAATGAGAGGATTCAATTCTTTACTTGGTAGCCATTATGATCATTACTATTTGGAATATGATTTCTATGATACTAGTAGTATTACACCAGAAACATTCAATATTGATGCAGGTAACGTTTCTTAAATGTAAAACAAAATATAAATTGTTAATATTTTAGACATGACTTGCACCTCATTTCCCGGTCCAGGGGATAGACACATTTATACTTTCAATCCAATGAGAGAGTTCATACATCCAACCATTGAATCACATGTTAATTTGGAATTTGATAAGTTCAGAACTAAACATAACAAAAAGTATTTAAACATCAGGGAACATACCTATCGTAAAGAACTTTTTAGGCAAAATATTAGATTTATTAATTCGTTTAACAGACAAAATAAAGGTAAAAAATAACTTATTAAAACCGACACATATATAATTTTATTTCTACAGGATATTTCTTGGGAGTGAATCATTTGGCTGATAGAACTGATTTGGAATTAAAGGCATTAAGAGGAAGAGTTTCTTCTGGTGTTTATAATGGAGGATCACCTTTTCCACACAAGAATTTGGAAAGAATTCAGTTACCCATACAATATGACTGGAGAATTTATGGAGCTGTTACACCAGTTAAAGGTATAAGCGTATTAATTAAAAATATTTTGTACAACAGAATTATCTTTCTAACTTTCTTTCCGAATGCCATTACAATGTCATTAATTGTAGATCAATCAGTATGTGGTTCTTGTTGGTCTTTTGGTACAGTAGGTGCCATAGAAGGAGCTTATTTTCTGAAAACTGGTCAACTTCTTCGTTTATCACAGCAAGCACTTGTTGATTGTTCATGGGGGTTAGTATATTAGGTATAATATAACATAATTCATCAACTTTGGACCTTAGATTTGGTAATAATGGTTGTGATGGTGGTGAAGATTTTCGAGCATATCAGTGGATGTTAAAACATGGTGGTATTCCAACAGAAGAAGATTATGGACCTTATCTTGGCCAGGTAAATTATAAATATTTTACTTATTAATTTTTGACTTTACTCGTTTTAGGATGGTTATTGTCATGTAAATAATGTTAGTCTTGTTGCTAAAATAACAGGCTATGTAAATGTTACAGCAAATGATGAAAATGCATTAAAATTGGCTATTATAAAACATGGGCCTATAAGTGTTGCAATTGATGCTAGTCATCGTACATTTAGTTTCTATTCAAATGGCGTGTATTACGACACAAAATGGTTTGTTAAACATTCTAATTTATTTTCATTGTTACATAATTGTAATGATTTTAGTGGAAATAAGGAAGATAATTTAGATCATGCTGTCTTGGCAGTTGGATATGGAACAATTGATGGAAAAGATTATTGGTTGATTAAAAATAGTTGGTCAAACTACTGGGGTAACGATGGCTATGTACTCATGGCAGCAGAAAATAATAACTGTGGTGTTATGACAACACCTACATATGTGACTATGTAATATTTTATGAATAATTAATTTTCTAAATTTGTAGTTTTGTAGTGTAATGTGTACTTTGTAACAAGTTGTAACTATTGTATCAATTATGATAAATTGTAAAATGTTCCTTTAATATATTTAACATTCATACCTATATATACATTTGTAGCACATGGTTTTAATAATATTACCAGTATTTAAAGGGAGAATTGACTACATAATTTGCTTTACACTTTTAACATTTAGCCGATTGTTTATCTAACAAGCGATTTCTTGTACTTTCATACCTAAATAGCGATACTGCAGAATTTTTTTTAAACAAAAGTAGTTACAAAAGCGTTACAATGGATGTATGAACATACATACAATACATATTGTGTTCGTTTACTACTCTCAAATAGTAATTAACCCAACATACTTTTGAATATTTACAATGACAAACTTAATGACTGATGAGCTGATGACACTGATTATCACGTCATTAACGTTGGCTTTGGAAAGGTAGTAATGAAGAAGCTTTAGTAAAATACTTTAGTTTTTACTACAGATGCTGAAATTTATTTTTAAAGAAATGCAGTTGATGGTATGGTAAAAAAAATAAACCTTGCCACAGAAAATATCTGAGTGTATGTTAGGTTGCCTAGCCTCTGGTAAAAAAAAATAAATGTGAAATATGCATGATTAAATAAAACCTTTGATCATGTGTACTATAGATAGCCAATTTATGAGAAATTATGTCCCGAATATGAGATACCAAAATGTATAATTGTGGGATACCACAAAATTATAAAAGCCAATATTAATTTAGATATATTTCATTCAAACTAATTCAAAGGTAATTTTATGCGAGATGATCTCATAGTATTAGTTAGGATACGCCACTGGAAATTTCCACCTCTACTGACTTTCGCGCAGATAGTGTCACGTGATAGGTCTTTCATAAATTACTAGAATACGCTTACGTTATTTTAGTTCAGCTATGTGGCACCAAATCGCTAGTTTCGTAGGAAAACGTAGAAACCTGTATATATAAAGTTACATAAACAGAAGCAGTAAATCAATAATAATACTATAACGTATTTCAGTGTATTTTCTTAGCCTCCTTGCTTTATAGTCACCTTTACTGTCATGTGCTGTTGTAACCATCCGCCATCTGTGGCTGCTTATAAATTTTAAATATTTAAATTTATCAAAAAAATACAAAAAGGTATTTTAATTTTATTATTAAAAAAATCTTTAAGTACATATTATTATTGCTTTATTTATAAAGGGGCAAAATTATATTTAAATTACTTAAATTACTTAAAATGTTTCACTAATGTTTAGCACTGTAAAAATGTTATTTGCTGCAGTTTGCGAACACCACACTCTGTAATTGATAATTGTGTGGGTAATTGGACTGGACCTGTCGAAGTGGCAGAACGAAAAGGGTTTTTAAATAAATTACAAATAAATAAGAAAATTTATATGATTTCCTTACTGCAATTTCACAGCAAATGGAGTTTAACTACTCTGCTGACTGTTGAAAATTTAAAAACCGTCTTCCTATAGTTTGTGCATCATATGTATGTTAAACCACTAGCAGTAAAACAACACATCAAATCAACAACATAACCTCAAAATCTGACAATAGTAGTAAATATAATAAATGATAATATGGTTAAATTTTGTAACTTTTTTGTATATTTACTAATGGTTTTGAAATTTGAAAGAGAAATATTTTGTTCAGAGCTCGGGTTTTGTAATAAAGAAAGAACGGATTGTGATACACAAATCAATCAAGATTATAAGTAAAATATTTTTTTAAGCATATTTACTTAGATGAGCATAATATTTGTTTGTAGATACATATTATATGATGTTAATCCACCAGAAGGATTTAATCTTCGACGAGATGTATACATGAGATATGCAATCTTCTCGCATAAACTAAAACTGAGTAAAGATAAAAATTTGAGACAATTTAAGCTTGTTTTACCTCCATGGTCTTATCTGTATCATTGGAAACGTAGAAATGAACCTGAGAACATTCCATGGTCTACTTTCTTTGATTTAGAAAGTTTACAAAAATTCGCACCTGTGATAGAAATGCATCAGTTTTTTAAAGGCAAGAACGTTTATTTTACTCAAGTTCCTTAAAACAAACAATTTTTTTTGTAGAAATGAATGTAAAGTATACAAACGTTAAAATAGATGAGGTGTATATACTGCAGCATTTCAAGGATATGTTTGAAACTGGAAAGTTTGAAGAGCGATTATCTATAGAAAAATGTTATGAGAAATATCCAGTTAATTTTTTTTATTATAGCAATATAACTTCTAATAATATACGTTGTCTGTCATTCCATGGACATGCATCGCATTTGAGTAGTATATTAAGCAAATTACAAGGCAGGTTTGTAATTTCAGTCGTGAAGTAGTGAAATAATACAGTTTGTTGTATTTTTAGGTAGAGTAATTTTATTTGTTCATGCAGAAGTGGCATTGCACGATAGATTTGGAGATGAGATCTACTGGCAGTGTCGAAGGAGCATGAGATTTAATAAAGATTTAACTCAAATAGCTAAAGAATTTAGACAGATATATTTTGATGCAAATGATGAAATGGATAAAACAATACTCCCTGACGATTGGACCAAAGAAAAGGTATATTGTCTTGCTTAGAACTAATGTTTTATCGCATCAGTTGTCGTCCGCTTATTGCCCATAAAGAAATAAGGAATTATCTAATTATATTCTCTGTTCATAATTCAATTCACTCTACATATATTACATTTTATCAATTTTGTACTTATTTTAGTATAGACGCAACGCCATTGGTGGGCCATACTTAAGTGTACATTTACGAAGAAAAGATTTCTTAAGAGGCAGACCAAAAGATGTTCCAAGTATAAAAAATGCAGCAAAACAAATTGTCAATAAATTATTGGAACTTAATTTAACAAATGTTTTTATAGCTACCGATGCTACAAGACTGGGTAAATTTTATTGTCACATATAACACACAGAAATAAGTACATAATATTTTAGAGATTGAAGAACTAAAGTCATTATTAAAACCATCATATGAGCTTCTAAGATATGTGCCTGAAAGTTGGGTCGAAGACAAATTCAAAGATGGTGGATGTGCTATAATAGAACAAATCATTTGTTCTTATGGCCAATATTTTATAGGAACTCATGAAAGTACATTTTCATTTAGAATTCAAGAGGAGAGAGAAATTTTGGGATTTTCTCCCGAAACAACATTCAATAGATTTTGTGGAGACAACGATGATGTTTGTGAAAAACCATCATTTTGGAAAATTGTTTATTAATTTATAATAATAAGTAACAAAATAATTTAATTTATGTAGGCCATTTATGTAAAGCATGTTAATTTTATGTGCACTTGAAGTCAAATGTACGTTTGTATCAAACTAGTAATTGGAGCCTTGATTCTCATTTTTTATTGATTAATAATTAATTGATTTTTCAAACAGGTTTAACCAGGTGTAAACGTTTCTTAAAAGTTATCAAAATTTATCTGTTTTACATTGCAGTTCACATTTATAATATGTAGTGAGACTATTTTTGACCTAGACAGTCTTTTAATATTTTTTTATAGGATGCTATATTGCTATAGTAAAATATTGTATTGAACTGAGTTTCTCTTAATTACATAAAATGTGGAGATAAGCTTCTTTATACAATTTTAAAATAAAATGTTTACCTTAATTCCCAGATATATTCATTAACGTTCTTATTTTGACCGTCAATATATTTGAAAATACATAACAATCGCTCATGGTCCATATATGTTATATGTATGTAGGAGAAGAAAGTTTAAAATGTAATAGAAATAATACAGGTTGTCTAATATGAACGGAATTTTTTCGCTAATGGTATTTTATATATTTAAGACAGCCTGTACAGGTACACTAACAAGACAGAATCATGATTTGGTAAAAGAAAGTGGCGAAACATTTCTAAAGCTGCAAAAGGTATCGAGGTACATATTTTCAAATAAGAAGTCGTTGATTATTTGAAACTAAGCACTACATGTGAAATTGTAAATATTAACCAATGAAGGTACTTTTGGAGCCCCATCTAAAAAGAAGACCCCCATTATTTTGTTTCTAGCTACGGCCCAGTGACTTCACACAAGGATAATGTGACCATTCGTAGTAGTTTTAGCAGTACAGTACTGGTTTTTTGGTAATTAGTCCTAGTTAATTGTGAAGTGAAACCAAGACTCAACGTTTGATGAGTTATTATTAAAATGTATCCGTTCATCAGAAAATATAAAAATTATAAATGTACAGGGTGGGCAAATTTCGATGTTTTCATAGGGAATTTCGATAACCATAAGAGATACAGAAAAATTACCCTACAATCCTCGATCGTTTTTTTGGAGCAAAATTCAATGGTGAAAACCAAAGTTGGTTATCGTCTTTTGTTTCCGAGTTATGGGCAAAAATTCGATTTTAACAATTTTCGCTTTATGGCTATATCTTGCTTATATGGAAAAATAAAGGAAAATAATGTCCACGTCCTTCAGGCACTTTTTTGATAAGAATGCAGTAGTGTTGTTAGTTTTTTGAAAAAGTTCTCCAAATTCGAGGTGTGACATAAAGTTGTAATTTTTTATATGGAACTCATAGTTGGCTGTGGCTTAACTAAAAAGAGAAT
>JAFFZR010016863.1:0-14612 GCA_018397195.1 Lethrus apterus | reverse complement strand
TGAATAAAATGAACAAATTAATCCAACTAATCCATGATACGGGAAAATGTTACTAAGAAAAGTCGTTCATAATAAGAAATTGTGGCCCTACACAAAATTTCAGAAAGATCTACCTACTTTGATCAAATCGTCTTATTTTGTTTAATCACGGTTTGATCATAGTAGGTAGATCTTTCTGAAATTTTGTATAGGGCCACAATTTCTTGTTATGAATGACTTTTCTTAGTAAAATTTTGCCGTATGGATTAGTTGGATTAATTTGTTCACTTCATTCATATTTCTATCAAAATTGTAAAGTCGTTGATTGATTTTGATTTTTTTCTTATGCAACCTATTTAAATTTGCATACCGTTGAAAACAGAATTAAAAATCATAACGAAATAAAACATAAAAAATATAGGTTGCCATTTAAAAAAAATGGCGATGACGTCATAACAAATAAATGAAGGTGTTTAATAAAGAATTTTTTTCGCCAAGTTGTAACTAAGACTGTCCCATTTAATAATATATATGGTTTGTTGGTGAATCACAATTGAAGCCGCTATAGTCTCGGGCCCGTTTTGTAGAACGGACTGTATATATATATATATATTTGAAGTACGCACATATACAAATTTAATTAATTTTTTTTTGTGTTTTATGTTTGTATCATTTAAATAAATCAAAATACAAATCGAAACACCCAGTTTACCTGACCGCAATAATTTAAATTAAAAATAGTTTTTCGTCGTTTTAAAATTATACAAAATACGTGACACCCATTTCGGTTATTAATCATTCGAACGGGCGAAATTTGTTTGAAGCATTTAATTTATATGCGGTTCGCGTTTTGCACGTTGAAACAAACCGACAATTCAAATCAATCAGTAACGTAGTAAGGTCGGCACAACTGAGTCGGTAATTTCACAAAGAACCAAGTTTTAACCGAGCTATTCGATTTTATGTTCCGTTTTCGCGTGCCTTTAGCAACGCACACATGTTGCGGGAATGCTGGCGTGATGTCTTTATGTCGTCCCGCAGATGCCTATGGAGATATCATACTTGGAATGGCTCTGACAACTGCGGATATGTCTTAAATCAAACAGCCACACCTGTCAACGATTCCGACTGTTACACGTCTACTTTGAAACGAAACGTTTTTTCGCAATCGAATCGTATTCCATTCGTGGACCTTCGCCATTTTTTACCGGTTTTAATGTAATGATATTGGGACATTTAAAATGCAAAAGATGTACTCAAAGTTCCGTCGAGATATATCGATATTGGAGCCTCCCTTTATGAAACGAGTCACGCGGCCCTTAAAGCTCTTTCAGGCTATTTTATGAGTTTCTAAAGTATAGGATTTTTAGAATTATCTATCGTAGGGGTTTATTTCGTCGGAGAGTGTATCACCACAACACGCAAATGGTGACAAAATGCGGTTCATATTTTCTCGCATCGTTTACTACGAATAATCCACAAGGTTTTTTCCTGCCGCAACTTCCGGAGATAATTTTAATACGCGCGTTGTTTTTATTGCTTTTGCTTCGAATATTAACACGTTTTGTGTGGAAGCTGTGCACATCGCGCTCTAATTGCCTTTTGTGTCACGTACGAGTTATTCTTCGTGTTCTTCCCTCGATTTTCGAGAAGGGCTGCTAAATTGGTCAATAGTAAGGACACAACATCTTTACTGTATCGTAATATGAAACTGAGACTTTATATAAATGATGCTTAATGACGAAAGATATATGTTTGATATAGTTATTTGTATGATAAATATCATCAAATCTTGTTCTTTGTTAAGATAATCGGCTATTACAAATCAAATATTTGTAATATCAATCGGCAACGGTTGTTGGAATCACCAGGTCCGGCACCTAAACAGACGAGATAACCTTATCGAATGGCCGCGAAGAACGGCAGGATTGGCTGAGTAATAAGAACATACACTCTCCGGAGTAACCGGTTCTATAAAATCTACACGACAAGCCTCAGCTGCTGTCACCGACATTTCCTTCGCTAATGAGATGGAATTGGAAGGACAAGTTTTTGCTGTCCACCACTTTTGTGCGCGTCGACTAGAAACGAAACCCCATTAATTTTAATAATATTCGAAGCACATACAATTTAACAATTTTGTTCAGCCTTTAACAAGCGCTCATCTAATGGCGTCGCTGCGCTAATACGATAAACAAGCTTCGAGTTTATATAAAACAAACAGGAATCTTGACAAGGTTGCGTTATGAAAAATGTATCGCGAATTGAATGGCTCGACGGGGCTGGTTTTTACCGATATCTTTGTCTGTCGAACGCGTTTTGTTTCTAGTGAATGAACGCGACCACTCACATACATACCTCAAAATTGAAATATTTTTTTAAATGAATATCAACGAATGTTGATTTAAAAGGCGATTTCCTCACGTCAGGGCCGTAAAATATAAACAAATTTATCAAAACTTAAACAAACCAGTAGAGTAAATAATATGGCATGTTTGCGAAAGTAACACGTTATTTACAAGGAAATATTATTATTATTATTATTATTATTATTAGTACAAAATCGCACAACGCATACGTTGATAATTTAATTATCCAGATTTTTATTTTGTCACTTTAACTTTCGAAGAAATATTTTGTTCGAAAAGACATTCTATAAAGATATTATCACAATTTCTTCTGATCAAATTTTTTGTGAAGGTTGTGTTGTGTAGGTCGATCATGGCCACGTATATTTATTAAAATAAAATTCATAGAATGACACAATCGAACAAACAGTTAAAGAGAAAGGCATTGACTGTATACATGTGTGTCTATTAAGTTCCCGTCTATTCTATTACAACCAGAGAAAAAATCGCCTCGTTACTCCAGATCTGCTTTGTTATAAACCAATCAAACGTTAACAAGCGACGCCGACGTGGCACGTCGTTCGCTGCGGCATATCAAATAACCACATTGTCACCATCGAAGGAAGTTGAATGCAGGTTAATAATTCATGAATAAATAAATAAAGCAAAACCGCACTACATATAGAGGGACATAGTGTATTGGTGGTATTTATGGATCTTCGTTAGATCGTAAACTTTGACGGCCGTTCGGCGTTATGAACCGCGCGTTGCACCCCGTAACTAACCGGCTGACCACGATCAGGGTTTACATTTGTTAGGACCTGTGGACACGATTAATTGGACTACTACTATACAAAGAATGATTTGTCAGGCGAAAAACGAAAAATTTTCATGTACGAATCATCTCGAAAATACCGATTTAAATCCAACAGTTCATAAAATTTCGACACTTTTTTCGCAACAAATTATTTACATTTTGGCACATAAATTGACGGCAAAGCTTTCGAAATTACCAAGGAACGTATATTATTATTTTGTGATGGGATAGAATGAGTCGTTCGAATGCAACTAGAGAATGTCAACTTTTTTCTTCCTACTTTATAGGAAGCATAGACGAAGTGAAACATACCATGTACCATGTTAACAAACTCCGAAAGCATGCTGAGTTTACTATTATTATGTTATAAGTTACAAGTGAAGCCTGTTCTGGGTCGCAAATCGTATATTTCATAATCTTGTATCGACACCGACATACGCTGTACGAGTATATCAAGCACACGGAAAAATTTGTTATTTATGTAAGTATTACTTTTATTCCAACGGTTGATTTATGTTGCGGTTATTATCTTGTACGGCATCTAAAACAGCAACGACCAATCATAATTATAACGAGCGCGGGCCTAATTAACAAAATAAATTAGTTTCCGAACGATTTGGATTGAACTAATTTAATGGAAGTTTGCGTATAATTGATTTTTTAATTTTTAAAATTTATTTCCTAATCGATATCGATTCGATTGCGGAGGAATTCATTTTCCAACATCTTAAATGAGATCTGTTGCATCGTGTTGTGTTACGTGCATGTGTATAGGTCCCAGCGGGGGGTTACCTATGATGTATGTACATCGTCGAGTCATGGTTCTTGAATCGTGATGAACTCGTTTACACGAAAAACTTTAATTGCATGAAAAATTTCCTGATTTATTAATTACGTTTATTTTACGTATAATTTAATCACGTTATAAAACATAATTTATATGTTTTAAATTGATTCCTTAATAATTAATTACTTAGACAAGCTTCTTTTCACGTACGTTATAAAATATAAAATTAATTATAAAGTCGCTCTTTAATTTTCGCTTACACTTACTGAATGTTTTCTGATGATAAACTCATTGGTTGTAGACGCTTATAATGCGTTACAAAGTGACATATAAAACTTAAATGAGTATATTAGCAGAGTAGTCAGGATAATGAAAATTGTAAATAAACAACAAGCTTTTATTAACATCGGAGACTAGATCTAGTTGGCGTTGCTAGCAGGCCCGCGGTGCATCATTAGTCTGCAGTGTTAACGTAACTCATGCCTAGGAACCGCAATGTGAGTAACTGCAGGCTTAATAATGTCTGCAACGCGAGCTACATTACTCCTAAGTTACACCCTATATACAAAGGGCGCAGATAATATACATCTCCAATAATAAACTACACTAAAGCGTTTTGGTAATATTTTCAAAATTATTGCGTATAATTTGTTTGGAGCTATTCACGGTGTACTTTGCGTTAAATTTATTTAACCTCCGTGGTATTTGATATAATGGGATGAATAAAAGTAGTTTTATTTATGCTCAATATTTAAAGTTTAACACTTGATGAACGACGAGTATAGGGTTACAATAAAACAAAAATATATCTGGAGGTCATTTCCTTCTATAAACTGATAATGTTATTGAAAAAGCTACTGTACTTTTGTGTACGATTTTTTTTAAGAACTTCCAACTTGGTGTGTTTGAAGTTGGTTTTGGGATTCAGTAGTTTTTTTAAATCTAGACTTTGATCATTTTTTGCTTTATATATTAATTCCAGTTTTTGTTTACTTTAGCCTACAGGATATGCTTTATCCTTTATTCAAAGAAATTATTTTGAGGATGTAAACCTTCCTTCCCACTTATTGGCCAATAATTTTGAGTTTCTAGCCATCCACCTAATATATCTATTGGGATTTCAATTACTTTAACATATATGTTAATATTACATTAATTTAAGGTTAATAGCAAATTAAATTGAAGAAGGAAGACGATAAAGAAATATAAAGACAAAATAAGAAGAAAACATCGTCGTCAAAAGTTTGTTTGGAATGTTCTTTGTTTGCTGAACATTTGAAATATTTTGTTTATTATGAGCCACGAGTTTGTATTAACATTGCAATGAACACGTTTTCATCATTTTATATTGTTTTAAAGATCCTTACGAAGGCTTCCGTGGCCGCTGGACAATATTGTATCTTTATATCCGGGCTGAACTCGCCACTTTTACGTTAGTTGCCGACGTTTCGTACACCAGTGACCTTATCAGAGGGACACAATAAAAATCTTAAAGTTTGTAACGATCTGGACGACATGGTAACTTGGTAACAGTTCTGCCATCTCTTTCCAACTTAATATTTCCAGTTCGTTATGTACTTTTGGTTTATTATTTTGTCGGCAACTAACGTCGAAATGACCAGGACATAAAGATATAACATTATTTTTAAAGATTTTGTGTTAGTTCTTTAGTAATTATATTTATATATTTATTATGACTTAAAATGTGTCCCCTTGAGATGCGTTTTCAAAGAATCGATTATTAAACAAAACCCAACCTAATAAGCCTCGAAGTTTGAAGTAAGTATTTTTATTTTTATTATTAGGTATATTTTAAAATATTTCAAGTTGAAGTTGTCATTTAATTTTGCCCGAATTTTCTCAATTGTGTAGCATAGTATTTTGCTTAGGAAATCTTTTAGTAAGTGCATTTAAACATCACCGAATCCATAGACTTAATAATGTAATTTTCCTTTCTATAATAATCCATAGCTCATTTTACATTGATATCAATGAAATAGATTATAATTTCTCTGCAGGTTTATTCATAAAAATTTGAATGAGAAAAGATCCCGAATTTGTTTTATACTGGATAGTTTGTTGGAGATTGGAGTTAACAAAAAAAATGTTAGGTTGGTGACTAGACTGTGTATTATACAAAGACTATTTTTAAATTTTGATCAAAAGTTTGCCCGAAAGTCCTATCATCATCTACATTATGACATCTATAGAAAGAAAAATATTAAAATTGGCAAAATATTTTTTTTTATCAGAAATATTACGGACAAACGAAGTCAATTTTTTAAAATTTTATTATTAAAATGGAAAATACAAATTGTTCAATAGTGTTTGAGATCAAGGACAAATCAACTGCGAAAAATTCAAAATTTAAATTGGCAAGAAAAATGTCCCCAACAACGTTAACGTTCTAGGGCTGTTAAGTGTCAAATCTTGGATCAATACCAATTAGTTAGTTTTCTTTTTGATTTTCGTTTTGTGGTTGCTTTTCCTTTAATTTTAAAGAAGAAATCTGATTAATTAAGCAATTGTATTCAATTTTGATTTTGTCCTGTCATAAATAATTAATCAACATACTTTAATAATTTTGTATTTTCAAACAAGACTAATGTATATTTGGTTACCTATTTACCATCTAAAATATTTTTGATCACATGGTACTTTGCTTTTACTTACTTACTCCACACATGGTTCCTGATGCTCTGTGTTGCTTGAACTATTAGTCTTTTCTTCATTTTTTCTCCTTGTAACTTCTTGTATTTACCAGGGAAGTAATAAATTTGTTCTTCCTTTTCGATTCCACAAAATTCCCATTAACCCCACATCATTGCGATATTGAGACATCAAATGCTTCGTCACGTAGTGAAAACAGTTTCATTTTTGCAAAAGCACACATTTGCTTAACTTGTTCATATTGCAACATATAATTCTTTTCTTTTTACTGCAGTTTTAAATTTATTATTATTTCACAATCTGTCTGCAACAATTTTGTCTTTATCTGCTTTCTGCCCAATCCATCTCTCCTACAACACATTTTAAACTTCCATTTCATCGTTCATTCTTTGTTCAAACTATTCCATCCATGTTCTAACGATTCAGTTTTTAATTAGTTAATATAATTTCTTTGTAAGTAGTCGACTGAAAGGACGCCGCTTTATCCGTAGATATGCGTTTGTGGTATGCCCGACTCTTCACTAATTGGTATAATTTAGATTAAATACCATCGGCAAATTATAAGATATTTTCTCAGTAAGAAATTTTTCGAAATAATCGATCATATTTTTTCGCATGAATTAACATCGACGGTAACGGCTCATGCGATATTTTAATTGCGATAACGAAGTCGCTGAAAATTAAATATAATAATGGAAAAGCATGTAATGCACTAAATTGCCTAATTATGTATGTACGTTTAACACGTTTAAAGGCACTTTCGTGTCTTCGTGTGAGCTTTTATAAAACTTTGTAATAACACTTAATATTGAAGATATGTGCAATTTTATGAGGTAACGTTATAATTTAACTTTACATGCATGCAATGGAATTATCTTACGAATTTTTCGGAAAAAAAAATTTGTATAAAAACATAATTGTTTTTATTCAAAATTTTGTTCCGGAAAATTAGTAGGATAATTGCAATGTGTATTCTAGTAGGTAGATATATACCTTAACCGCGAGTAAGATTATTTATTTTTCGAAATGTCGACGTGAGTTTAATCGAGATCCCATATATTTATGGTTTACGCGTTTGCCTTATTTATGTAACGCCTTTTGCCGGGCTCCCCTTTATATTTCTCTCAACGTGAATTAGTTTGGAACTCGGTAGCGACTTACATATCTAAAAATAAATCTTTCAGGAGCGTTCGTTTCAGAAATTAATTGCTAAATATATTACTTGCATCGGTAGTCACAAGTTATGCTTCCTGTAGCTTCATTACGGGGTTGAAAAACGACGTGTACAACTTTATCTCGATTCGAAAGTTACGACGAAATTTTTTTACGCATCGTTTAGGTAAACTTTCTTTTTTTTATTATTTTACGAAGGGCTTCACGCTAAAAAATTAAAACTCACCACCTACTGTGCCGCAACTTTCTCTTATGGGGTTTGTTTATGATGGTTTTGAAGTTTATTACCCTTTTTATTGAGGTAAAAAAAGCACTACCGTTATTTCTATTGTTGTGAAGACTTTCAGCGAGTTACCGTTATCCGTTTAGAAAGTCGGATTTCTTTCTTCTTTTAGAACCTTTTTTGTGATTTTTTTTTTTTTTTTTTTTACTTTAGAATACATTTCCATATACAAGCTTGCATCGACTGTGCGGTGTTTTCGCGTTTTAGTTAATGAACTGCCTCTACACGGTATCGATCCCCAATGATTAACGATTGACAGATTACATTTTCCGGCCATAATGTGAATTTATACACTGGTTCATGGTTTATAGTTCGCGTAAATTAATAGACTTTAATGACGACGTATGTTGCGCATTTATACAGTTCTTTGTTTTTTACGGTAAGTTTTAAATGTTTTATTTGTTTCGAATTAAACGAACGTGACAGGACACGTTCACTAAATTTCAGTCGATCTGATGATGCTGCGCATTTAGCGCATCTGATATGACTATAAATTAAACTAATCCAAAATGCACCGTTCTATATATTGCGTTGTAGCTTTGACCCGGACGTATGTTCCAGAAAGCTTTCGATGCCAAACGATAAAAGCTGAATATTTAACCGATAACGGTTCCAAATAGGAAACAACGAAAAATTTAATTTCATCCGGCTGTACGATTTTTAGCAGCGCATTTTTAATTTAAATTTAATTTAAATTGGTTTTTTTATGAATTAAGTTGATATCTGTAATATGACGTTTTATCTATTTTTTGAATTATGATAGGATCTGTCATATAGCTATTTTGTAAGAAACAGAACAAGAAAAAAGAAAAAAAAATTATATCAATATAGAAGAAAGCACTCTAATTATTAGTCTTAAAGTTTGATTGCTAATTTTACATCGAATTTATTTGTTATTATTTTTTTTTTAGAATAGTTTTAACCATAAATTATTTTATAAACGAATGTCATTTAGATTTTATAATTTAGTATAAAAAAACTTTTTTTTAATTATTTCATATTTGCAGACTAAAAAATTATAGGTCACAGGAAGGTGTCGATTAACTACGGCCCGCGGAAAAAACGTAAAATTTATTCTGGCCCATGTTATAGAAAAGGTTGCCCACCCCTGATCTTAAAGTTTGATTAATTGGATATTGGACGATAACTACCGATGTATTACTTTTTTGATAACGGGAACTACTTTTGCTACGGTTGACAACACTCCCGGATTTTGCCCGGAGTTTACCGGAATTTGTCCGGAATTCCCCGGACTTTGCCCGGAGTTACTCAGTATTTAGTCCAGAGCTTCCCGGATTTAACACGGGGTTCAACCGGATTTTGTCCGAAGTTCCCGGACTTTGTCCGGAGTTTCCCAGGCCCTACCCAGAGTTTCCCGGATTGTGTCCGAAGTTTTCAGGGATTCAGCCCGGAGTTTCCCCAGATTTTGTCCCGAAAATCCCATATTTTGCCGGAAGTTTTCCGGATTTTACCCAGAGTTTCAATTAATTTTAATTTTGTATCAAACATTGTTGCTGTAAATCCAAAGGGGTCGTAACTCTTTCGTTTTCTTGTCATTTTATCGAGTCTACCTTTCGTGGTAAAAACTTTTGCAACTGCACAAACTTTATTATAAATTGGATGATCATTTCGACAGTAAAAAAATAAAAACAAGTGAGTAATATTCTGCTGATGATGACAGGCAGAATATTAGTCACTTGTTTTTATTTTGCTGTCGAAATGATCACAAGTATTTTGAGTTTGATGAATCGATGACAGTAAAATTTTAGAACTTTTCAATACATCGTTTCTGAAGCACAACTTTAATAACATTTTTTTCAAGAAACATAGCCTTGTCTGTGATATGATTTCTCTTCTGACGAAGTTTAATATTTATTACAACTCCGAAGTTACCCGAAAATTTCCTTAACGAAAACTTATTTTCAACAGGAACTTTAATAAATAAATTGTAAATTTTATAAATGTCCAGGACTCTTATATTTGCAAAAAGATGTATGCACAGATTGAACTACATAAATATAACTTGTATTTCATTATTATATCTGTTTTGCTGTCTTGAGAGAAAATTCCTCATTGATTTATTGAATTAAATTGAAACTAATTACACTGGCTGAAAATTCTGCTAGATTTGAATGTAAGTCGATTCAGAAAATTTTAGATTTCATGCAGTGATAAGTTCGAAGCTTTTAATTTCCATAATTTTGCGATAAGACCACATTTATTTCTAAATTTTAGAAAGTTTTACAAACCTTAACTTACGGCGTCACGAACAAACCAGCTGAGAAAAATTAAATATTTTCAAAATTGTGTGTACCTAAATACAATACATAAATATAATAAGTCGAAAATTAATTGAATTTTTTCCCTTTCAGGTAAGCTTCTCTTCTTCATTAGATTTAACGCCCTCGTTGTACGGTAATTACCTACTAACTGCAATGTATATCGTGAGTATATTACACGCCATACCGTATTGTATGTACACGGTCGTCTCTCGTGTTTTGACTCCCTCTCTATAGAGATCGCGCGTATTGCATCCCTCACGGGGTGGACGCATCCGCCCGTGATATTATATTGCCGCCGACTATTGGAACGTGTAATAACCTGACGCGGGGGCCTTTTCCGACGTATACACAGCTCGGGAATAAGAATAACTCGAATGTGATGTGCATTTTTCGCGCTGTTTTATTAAATGAAATATCAACAAACTTTATCTACACGCGCTGGAATATCGTCACATCTATTATGCATGGGATGCGGTAAATGCGGTCCTCGGTGTTTCTCCCCCAAAACCGGAACCGGAAAAGTTATAAACGCCACCTAATACACAAAACGCAATTTGAACGCCATTAGGCTGCCAACCTGTTTGGCAGTCGCCCCCGTACGTATCGAGGGTGAATTCGAGCATGAATGTGTTTATTCAGCATCGACGATGTTTAATGACGGCCATGATCATACAAAGTAACGTGAAATTGATGCAATTTCGCGTTGAGTTTAAATTATGCACCTCTTTTTAGTAAGTGAACTGCACCCAAAAAAAAAAAAAAAATACGTTGGTGTTGTTATGAAATTGTAATATAATTTTATAGGTCTTTAGAACAATATTGGAAGAAAAATTCAGTCAGTAACCATGAAGATTAGCGAACTGAATCCTGAATATTTACTAAAATGGGAAAAATTATATAATTATTAAATAATTGTAAAATGGTTTGTTTTATTGGGAAAATAAAGTTTTGAATTTGGAACGAAATTCAATTGTTTTTCACGTTTTAATTTATGTCCCGGTTTGCATAATTCCGGGATTAGTCACTTGGGCACAGTCATAACAATGAAACTCAATTAATCTTTATTTATTTATTTATGCGTTGTTAAAACCGGCGATAAGTTTAAAATCGTTTAAAACGAACGAAAAATGTCTAGTTTTAAGTCAAATATTTAAATGTCCGTGAAAACGTGATGCATGTAATCGCGGAAACGTCTCCAAATGTATGCATAGTGCAGATCCCGGCCAAATCTGCAGCGTACGTGGCCCAACAGGAAGTCTGATGTAGTCCCTAAAACCCAAAAGCGGGATTTCTAAACTGTCGTTTCTCGAAGTCGAGTCGAAACTCCCCGGCTTATAACTTTTAAACTTATATGTTTACTTTTTATTTATTTTTGGTTTAAATAGGTAATGTTCTTGAAACGTTACACTCGTAAAAACGCCAAAATAAGGATAACGGTTACATTATTCATTCTGGGGTAGATTATTCGAAAGATAAGTTATATCGCAATTGTCGAAGTCATTTGGCGAGCAACTTTCGGGACTTGATGGACGATGGAAATGTAGACGCTATACACACACAAACACACAGGACGCTGCGCGTCACACGAAGTCTGTGAATACAATAATACGTCGCGACATTTCCACATTTTTTTCTGTTAGTCTTTCCGTTCATTTCGTTAATATTCAATGGCGTATCTGCATTCTCAGGCCATTACGTTGATAAAACGTGATACATTTGTAGAAGTTTTATTAATTGCAAATTTATAATATTTTAATTTCATTTTACTAAGCGTTATGTGATTAAGTGATTATATATTCTAATATTTCTGTTTGCGTGGAGGAAACGTTATATTTAATGTTAACAGTCAGATTCTTGGTGGCAAATGCTTGAAATTATACTTATCTTTTACTCTTGAGTCTTGATCAAGCAACTATTAAAAAACTTGAAAATGTACCTAATATCATATACAGTGAGGACAAAAAGTAAGGAATATTTAAAAAAAAACGAACTCGACCGGTTTTTTAAAAAACGCTGAAACAGGTCGATTTTTGATTTCAAAAATACACATTAATATGTGCGATTCATCTTCCGACTTTCATTCGTTTTGTAGTTATGACGTCATCACAAAAAAAATAAATGACAACATAGATTTTTTTTTGTGGAATCCGATAGTGATTTTTCTACCCTTTATGACCGTGCAAAAAAATCACAAGGTTGCATAAAAAAATTCTAAGAAAAATCGATCTGAAAATTTAATGTTGATATAATGCTATTTATAACTTATAAAACATGATAAACGAAAAATTCTAAACTGAAAAGTGAAAATAAACCAAATAAAATTAGCAGTATTAAATTAAATGTTCAAAATGCCATCCATTGACCTCTTGGCAGTAAGCTAGTCTATTTAGAAATTCACCCAAGACGTTATTAATAACAATTTGTTCTATTTTACGAATTTCTGCTTGAATACGCTGCTTCAATACTTCTAAATTTTCTGGTTTTGTTTTGTAAACTTTTGACTTTCAGTAACTCCATAAATAATAATAATAATGTCAAAAGATTGACAGAATGCTTTTATGAAACAGTTTGCTAGATTTAACATTTTTATCATGGTATCTTGATTATTCAGTACGCTACAAAGGTTGTAAGATAACAACGAAAGGTAGGTACTTCAAAAAGCAATTATTTGTTATCCAGGATAATTGTAAGTCGGTCGTGGCCGCAATCCAAAGATCATACTATGTAATTGGGTTCGACCTGTTGAGGTGGCAGAACAGAAAGGGTTAAATAAAATAAAATAAAAAATATCAACATTAAATTTTCAGATCGATTTTTCTCAGAATTTTTTTAGTGCAACCTTGTGATTTTTTGCAAAGTCATAAAGGGTAGAAAAATCACTATAGGATTCCACAAAAAAAATCTATGTTGTCATTTATTTTTTTTTTGTGATGACGTCATAACTACAAAACAAATGAAAGTCGGAAGATGAATCGCACATATTAATGTGTATTTTTGAAATCAAAAATCGACCTACTTCATCGTTTTTTAAAAAACCGGTCGAGTTCGTTTTTATTTTAAATATTCCTTACTTTTTGTCCTCACTGTATGTATTTATTAGGACGCACAAATATATATTTTTTATATATTTGTGTGTCGTGTGTGTCATTTAAATTATACATAAATATAAAATTGTACTTATATGTTAACATCAATTTTACGTGGTAATAGTTCCTTCAACACATTTATCGTCAATGTTTAATATTAATTGCTTCAAGTTACTACTATATAATTATCCTATTAATTAAATCAAACATATCTAATTGAATGTATGCAGATATAATCGCAATTTACACGCCTTATATTCATACCTACGTACATATAATAAATTCGTTTTCTGTTTTCTTAGAAATGTTGTTTAAAGTAACAATCTTTTAGAACAATTTTCTTTTTAAAATTTGTGTCGAATAGATCATGAATAATGTATACAAAATATATAAAATTGGGGCATTTACTGGAAGATAAATTCAACACGTTTAATTTAATGCCATATTACGGGCCACACCGTAGAATTTATAATTTTCGTAATCTCTTGGAAACTTGATAATATACCTATTATTATCTTAACATACTTCTTGGATATAAAACCTTTAACTATAAGATACCGGCTCTGTATGTGTGTGTGTCTCGAGTAGATAAATTGGAAAATCGTGGCTATCATGTTTCATTTTTTCGAGTTTTACGTTATCGTCGAATGCCATAATTGCATTTACATTTACAACGTGTTTTGTAACCGACAGCGACGAAGACGAAAAAATTAAATTACGTGTTGAATTAGTGGTTAAATATTTATGCAATCCGGTTTTGATGTTACCCACGATTTGTTTCGCGATGAGGACGAAATTAATTTTCGTAATTTCTTCAGATTGTCCAATTTTCGGACCATCGCTTGAACCTGATATTTAATAACTGTAACGACTCGCCCAAACAAACTAAAACCTATATACAGTGTGGTGATAAAGTTTGGAACAATATTCATAAAAGCGTTTTATAACGTTTTTAAGAAAATTGCTCGGACAGGTCAATTTTTGTTTTTAAAATGCCGTCTTCTGCCGTTAATTTTTTTGGAATGACGTCATTTGTTTTTGCACAATGACGTCATCATAATTTTTTTTTAAATGACAACCCCCACTTTTTTCTTCTGTTTTTAATAGACCTTCTTACTACTTAAACGGTGATGTAAAAAAATGTGTACCTCACATAACAATTTTTTTGAGTAAATGACACATTTACT
>JAFFZR010016862.1:0-14765 GCA_018397195.1 Lethrus apterus | reverse complement strand
TATGGCACATATCGGGGTAGCCACTGAGGAAAAATGGGCAAAAATTAAATAACATTATTTAAATTTACAAAAAGAGCAAATATGATGACATTCATATTTGCCATCTTCTCCTGGACAGAAGCAATGGTCTCATCTATTACAAGATCTGCAGGTGGCCCAACCCTCTTCTGATTGCGAGTACAAATATCCATAACACTTACACTCTACATCTGATTCTTTTCATTCTTCTTCATCATTACATATTTGTTTCTTATCTTCGTTTCTTCTATTATTTTCTTCAAAAAGGACTCTTTTAGCTTTTTTTAGTTTAGTTTAGTTTTTTTTTTTAGTTAAAATAACATTAGCACAAGCTCGTTATGCCCCATTCGTTGTGCTCCGAGGACAACAAATTTTAACAACAAAGTATTACTTTTTCATTAATAATATGACTCAAAACATATATTATCATCAAAAACACGACATCATGTAGACTTACTTCTACTACACGAAATTGGTTTTGTTGCACAAATCCCTCCACAATCTCACTTAAAAAATACATAAAGTTACAACAATAGTTTTGAGAAACGCAATCTATTTTTAGTTCAGTGGTGGTTGGTAGCACTATTAATTTATATCTCTCTGTTTTAATAGTTTAACACGAAGTGGCAACATTAAGAACCCGAGAAGTTAACGTTGTGAAAAAAAATTTTGCGCATTGGATTAATTTCGATAAACGTGCCAGACCTTATTCATAACTAAGTTGGCATTTCCTCAAACGCACGTAACTTATAATTTACCCATCAGATTTTTAATTGAAAAGTGAGTTATTGTATACGGAACTTTCGCCGTAGATAAAAATGACGATAGAACAATTTGGTTGCATGGGAGAGTTTATCAATAAAAAGCACGAGTGATCGTAACGACTTTTGATTATATACATTAATCCAACATTATAGTTGGCGCGGCGAAATTACGGTGTGGCTATCAGTCTCGTATTATACTTTGATTATAATGTGCATCTAACCCCTAATTACGGTAACTCCACCCCACCACCCGCCGACTGTTCGCTCTTTGCCCGCACCGGCAACGACCTCAGGCCAAATTCATGCAATATCTAACGGCGCTACATCGCGTATTGCTAGTGAAATTGTACCCTCATGATATATGTACCCCGATCCTGTTTTCATAACGTTACTATGTTTCTCCTGTATAATACCTCCATCGAACCAAATTGCTTAATGAAATTACAAATAAATTTTGTGTTATCGTAACATATTGTTTCCGTTAATCATGCTTTTATTGCATATTCAATATTTATAATTTATTATTTATTTCCGTAAAAATATTTATGTTATATTTTTATATTTTCAATAATCGTAGCGGTTATCACTTGAAATAACTTTCTGCCTGGATCCCGGGGACATTGTGATATTCATCGATTGCTTGCTGTGACTGACAATCTTGGACTCCTAATACGATTCCAGCTAGGAAGCAATATTTACTTGAAAACATGAATGTTTTCTTAAAAAGAGGCAACAGAACGGAAGTAAGAAGAAGTAAGAATTTGAGCTTAAGATACACGGATCTAATTTACTTGCAGGTAAACCTTTTAAAGAGATTTTAGTATTGTCAGCGCTCATTTCTCTTCAACATATTCCATAAATGCATTAACAAATGAAACTAAACAAAAAGATCTAGTTGAATACAACGTGTTGAACATCAGGTTTTCCTGTTGGAAAATAGATTTTTTTCCATGAATATACAGTGATGGAAAAAAGTATCTGGTCGCGCACTGGTATCAGAATTTTATGTATGTACAATGTTGGAAAAAAGTATCTGGACACGCATTGTTATCTTTAAATGGATGTAAGTGTTCTACGGTTTAGGCGTTTCAAGGAACAAGGCGAGCTATGGATTAAGATGTTTTAAGGAATAAGGCGTTTTAAGAATAAAGGCGAGCTATAGATAAGGCGTTTTGTGGATAAAGGGGTGCTATGGATTAAGGTGTTTTATGGATAAAGGGGTGCTATGGATTAAGGCGTGATACGGATCAAGGCCTACTACGGATAAAGGCGAGCTGTTACGTAAAAGGCGTATTTATGAATAAGGCATTTTAATGAATTTAGACGTATGTTGGACTATTATAACTACATATACTTTTTTATTCATATTCAATTCTTAGATAGAAATATCGTCATTTGATGTGAATTAAGAACGAAATTTTTAATTTTTGTAGAAATGACAATAACGGACAATACACAAACCCATTCTTATACGTATTAGTGTAAAAAAATATCTCAAAGATTTCGACCAACTCGTCAATAAAACACATCCAGAAGCCTCCTTTAAAAGATCTCAGATGCACCAAGCCACTTGTTTATATTTTATTAACGATAAATAGATCATTTTGTGCTTTCATGCTGATGTAGATCGTTTCGTAGGCCGCTGTGTCTCCACATGACATCACGGATGGTTGAACGCGATAACCTGGCTATTAAATTCTGTTAATTTAAAGGCACATTTTAAACTGATAACGATCCGAAAATTGTGAAAATAAAAATAATTAAACTCACAGATCAACATTAGCACGTTCGATAAAGCAGGCTGTTTCAAATAACATGATAATTATGACAGGGGATCTCGAGAAATGATCTATAATGCATAAGTCACTAGATATGGCCAATGTTGCAGATTTCTACATTTCATTGGCAATTTTAATTTCCGTATCGTACTCATAGTAGGCTATTATTTGTTATTGTCTTATGACGATTTTGAATGGATATAAGATAATATTTAAAAAAAATCTAAAACTCTAATTTCGCGCCCTCTTGTTGTTTCCATCGTTCATATCCTTTCATCCAACACCTTTTCACACGTTCATAGTCCATCTGCTTTCCACTTCAATAGCTCCACCCTTCTTTCCACTCGCTTTCTCATTTCATCCATATCCATTTTCACAAATCTTCATATATCACCACTGCTTTTCCTACTTCCATTGCTAATTTCTCCGTTGGTTGCCCTTCTAATCCTTGTTTTTCCAGAAACATTTGCATCAACCTTTTATCTTCTTCTCTTTGCAACTCTCTTCCCTCCTCAATATGTCTGCCCCCACTTCTACAACTATCGACAAGCTTTTAGCTTATCACCTAGAGATAAAAGGGCTCAGATTTTGAAAAATCTGGATGACTAACAAAAATATACAAAATATGCAATAATAAGTAAATTATGAGGACGTGAAATACAAACAAAAATATTTTTATGGAGTAATTTGGACTTTTTTACTGATTTTGGGAAACACAATATTCACACATTATAGAAGTGATTTCTAAAAGTATTATCATAAAACATATTACTGGAGCACATTTTAATTATGAAAATGATTATTGCTTTGCCCTAGTTCGTTATTAAATCATTTGATCCTACATGGCGATTATTTATGATTTAAATAATCTTAAAAAACAGCTGCTGATTATGTTTTTCAAACAAAGCGCCATATTATATTTTATGTGGCCTTATGACCATTTTTAAATGAAACTTATTTTGCCGTAAGAAAATCAAATAATTTCGTAGTCCTATTAAACAGGCCTATCGAAATAATTATAATCGAATAGAATTATTTATTTTACACCATGAACCGTTCTGAGTTGTGCAAAAATTGTAAATGTTTTTTTTAAGGATGTCCCATAATTATAGCTTTGCAAATTTAAGGACACATCTTTAGAAAGACCTAACAAGCATTAATTTATAATTTACAAAATATAAAGCAACAAACATGTGCTTGTATATTCTTAAATATACGTAATCAAATTAATGACCTTGCTAACCTTAAACTAAAGTGAGTAACATCAAGAAGTTTCTGTAAATCTCAGACTACTTTCACTAACCCTGTTGAGGGATTGTTTACGTAATGCGTTATAAACGTAAGATGATTTGTCTGATCCAAAGAAAAAAAAGCAATCTAATCCAATTTTGTACGTGTGCGGTTTCGATAATACCTTAAACGTGGTTTAGTACGAAACTGCATAAATCATTATTCGCGTCCAAAAGAAAACTGCAAGAAGCGCGAAGTATCATTTCCCATCAATTTTGCTTGCGTGTTCTCGTGTTCAAGTCTCCCATTCGTTTATTGATCGAAGTTCCGACGACGTTTACACGACTGAGCGACTGTGCCGCATCGTGGAACAGACCTAGAGGTCCTCGTGGCATTTAGAAATAATGGCCTGCACACTATACAATCATCTGACTGTAACGCAAAAAGTTATGTAAAATTTATTGCCTTACTTAGCAGACAAATAGAAGCATTAGTAGCATTTCTGTGTATTCGAACCGAAAGTTTTTGAACGTTACAGGTGACAAATGTTTTATTACCTGAGTATTTCATGACAAAACAATTTGCATTCGACGACATTCTGAACTAAAATATTACAAAATTTTCTTACTTTAACATTTGGAAAATGTATTAAATTTGATCAGACTTTCAAAGACTCAAAGAAAAAGCAAACATTCAATATCTCCGTATCAATTATCAAGAAAGTTGCAGCAGTATCTAACGAGGAAAAAATCTTTTATTTCAAAAGGAGTCATAGTTTATCCAGTATAATGGATTTTGTTTTAAAAATTAAATTATTTATGTCAATACAGAATTAATTATGATAAAGATGTAAATTTGTAATGATTCAAAACGTCATGAATTTATTGCAACTTAGATGAGGATTATTTTGTCAGAGGATTGAATCCTGTTATTTGATAATTGAAAAAAAAACGCAAAATCTATGTAAGCGTTTTTCGAAGAATATTGAACATACCCTTTACATATATAAAAAGATTGTGATTTCCAACTACTGAAGAAGTCAAACTTTAAAGTCATGTATTAAAGACCTTAATGAATATTATTTTGTTTAGATAATTTTTTTTTTAAATATCTGCCAATAAATTATTGTTTTCAGTTGAAAGAAGAATGGAGACAGAAATTAGGGGAATTATAAATGCGTAAAGGTTGCCTTTATAAACTTTTGGTCAAAATAATGCCATAGTACTAACGCGACTAAGAACTGAAACGGATGAACGCGGATGAACGAGATAGTTAAAACAAATGAAAATATTTTACATATAGAAAGAAGAAGGATATTTTCTGACAAAAAATATTGTTTCCAAAAATACGTGGAAACATTAGCCGTCAAACAAATACAAATGATCAAACGAATTCAACTCAAAATGAAAAATATTTAAAAATTAAAAGGTATTATGGGTTAAGTATAGATGAATTTCCGGTCTAGTTTGGCATTTCTTCTGTATTATATTATAACTTCTTATACTTATAAAATTAATTATATTTTATATTCGTGTTTAACTTCCAGTTTTGTTTTCATTATTTCCCTCCTGTCCACTTTTCAATCCAACCATTTCTTTCACAATCAAAGTTTCCTTCTTGCTTCATCCATCCAAACTGACAATTTATTAATACACGCTGCACCCATGCTCATATCTACTTTCACATATTTATGCTATACTTTCGCTTGTATTTTATCATTTTTTATCTCTTTACATTCTCTTCGCCACATTTTTTCAGTATCTTCTTTTTCGCTCTTCAGTCCAACCTCTCTATCCACTTTCCCCAATAATCCCCTTTTTTTATTATTCACTCTCAAGCGCACACTTTTCAACCTGCGCTTTCTTATCGCATTCACCCATAAAATGCCCCTTTCCGCAGTATTAATCAACTTGTGTTAAGTTAGATTTAAGACTAATGATTTTACATTCTATCTCCATCTATATTTTGCATACCATATCTCCGCCCCGTATAAAGAAATACTAATCAAAAATTAAAAATCAACGTGTTTTTTCTCATAACGATAGCTCCAGCCGGTCAAAAGTTATCATGTGGGGGATACTTTTGGACCGCATGGTATTTGTTCCACAACTACTTCATATACAGTCTGTTCACGGGAACATCTACAATAGCTAACTTTTTTATTTAAAGAGATACAAGGTTGGTTAAATAAACAAAGTTTAAGTACCTTAAAATGCGCATTTCGCGCAATAAATTATAAAACAAAAGAACATCGCGTTGCTAAGATACAAGCATAACGATTACTTTTTTAAATTGAATACCCTGTATATTTCTGTATTTTTAAGTTACCCTGGTTGCCTGCTACAATTAATTATAAAACAATTTTTATCTAGGATCGCTAGTTAAGGAGTTAAAAAAAAACAATAATTTTGCATTGTGGGTGTTCACGAATTATTCTACAATAGCTAACTTTTTTATTTAAAGAGATACAAACTTGTTTAAATGGACAGAGTTTAAGTACCTTGCATTGCGCATTTCGCGCAATATATTATAAAACAAAAGAACATCGCGTTGCTAAAATACAAGCATACCGATTAATTTTTTAATCTGAACAGCCTGTTTAATTTTATATTTTTAAGTTGCTCTGGTTGCCTGCTATAATTAATTATAAGACAATTTTTCCCTTGGATCGCTAGTTAAGGAGTTAAAAAATAATGTAATAAAATAATAAAAATCAAAAAGCAAAAGAACTATTGCTATCGATCGTCCTCTTGCAACAAGTTGTCTTAGAAATGATTCATTCTTCGAACTGCACCAATATGTCTTATGCATTTCACATCAATAATAATAAAAGAAATGTATAAATTATTTATTTACCACTATTATAATTATAAAAAATTTGTAAAATTATTTTCTCCAAAACTCTTTTAATAGCGGTTTTAGAGAAAAATTGTCTTATAATTAATTATAGCAGGTAACCAGAGCAACTTAAAATTATAAAAATATACAGGGTGTTCAATTTAAAAAATTAATCTTCATGCTTGTATCTTAGCAACTTGATGTTCTTTTGTTTTATAATTTATTGCACGAAATGCGCATTGCAAGGTACTTAAACTTTGTCCATTTAACCAAGTTTGTATCTCTTAGTTAGCTATTGTAGAACGTCCCCGTGAACAGAATATACATTCTTCCCTCTGAAATAATCCTACCGTCTTTTTTTTTTTTTGTTATTTGTTCCGCAACTACCTTACATGATCCTTCATCGTCAACGTTCCATCCAAGTCGTATTTCCTAAACATCATCTAATTTATCTTTCTCATATTTACTCGCAGCAAAATATTTGCAATACTTGCAAAATATCCTTCCATTCTTGCACGAAATATCTATGTCTGCCAATATTTCCGCTGTCCCTATTTTTATTGGCCCATCTTACCATTTTTGCAGTAATTAATTACTAATGACATCAATAAAATAAAAACATGGTAGTATTGACAACTTAAATCTGAATTTTCGGAAGAATTTTTTTTTTGGGACTTAATTTAACGTCATTGATAAATACTCTAAATGTTATTATAAACCAATCATCCCTATTATTATTTGATTTTAGTAATAATTATGAACTAGACTAATCTCAAGTTTTAGGTTCAAATCTGACTTGGGGCATTCGAATTTTAATTCATAGATGAAGGTTGACTTTGAGTTCTAACCGACTATTAGGTTTTCCATGTTTCCCTAATCCTTGCACTGAATGCTGGAATAACAACCGTCTTCTATATAAAATATGGATTACTATAAAGTTTGAAACTAAACTTTTATCTTTTTGATCTTAAGCGACCAACTAATAAAATGTTTTGTAATACAAATGTATTTATTACGACACAAATATATAAAAATGTGTTTCTTTTACAAGTAATAAGTGTATGGATATAATTTACATTGAAAATTAATTACATACATTTTTTAAAAATAAGTTAGCATTTAAAACAACGTAAGGAAAATAACACGTGTATATAAAATAAGAATTTTAAAGGTTATATTTAAATTAACATATAAAAACACTTCTTCTATGGACAATATGAACGTTGATGTTCGATTAATAAATTAAAAGATATTACGAACATTTATGCTGCCGTTTATTACGGAAAAACCTACACGTATACTGAATAATACCCGGAATTTTGTGACATGTGGCCAGGAAAGATTTCTTTTGTCCCGCCCTATCTGCTGGAGTAAATTCTCCTAGACATTTTCGACGATAGGCACGCCATTTTTGTTTTTTTTTAGGCCCGGAATGCCCCACGCTGGGACAGTCTGTCGTATATGCCGTTTTTATAACTCCATCGGGAGGTAAACCATGGCATGGCGGTCGTGGGTAAGAATTCTAACAGCGAAATTTTCGTTTTTATTTTTACGAATTCGAAAAAAAAAACAAACATAAAATTGTGTCCATTGTTTTATTTCTAAATATTCCGTAGTCCGTCCATTTATAAATTCAATAAATTTTCGAAAATTGATTAAATAAAGTGCCTTACATAAATAAATAAAACCTTGTGGAAGTATACCGGGTGTGCCAACTATCTGGGGTCGGTCTATTACGCCTTACCTATTCAGTTTATTAAAAAATGTTTCAAGTAAAAGTTGTTTTGAATCAAGCACTCTACACAATAAAATTATTCTGAAATATACAAGGTGTTTAGTTTTGCCCCTACGTTATACAACTTTGTTATTTTAAATGGAACACCCTGTATATTATCACATTTTCAGATTCACCGGTACAAAATAGGGAAAGTTTATACTATAGGCTCCATTCAAAAATTGAGCGGTTTTCGAGATATTCCTCTTTTAAGAAAAAAAAATTAATTTAGGTAGTTCTTTTTAAAAATTAATAACGTTTTTATTAACGATTACTTTGGAACGATTCTTTGACATAAATGTAACAATGCTTCAAGTTAAACAGCCAATACCAAATATTCTCGTTACATTATACAGGGTGTTTCAAAATTGAAAATGAATTGTAGCATCTTTAAAAGGCCAAAACTCTTTTTTTTTCAAATGGAACACCCTGTATATTTTTATGCCATTTGATTAAGTTTTAAGTTCTTTTTCGATCGCGTATAGCACTCTCTATAGCTAAAGTTAATTCTTTTGGAGTTATAGGATTCAGTATCCTAAAACCTGTATTAAAAAAAAATAAGATATATGATAGTAATACCATTGACGTAATGCCTTTTGAAGTAGATTTATTTAGGAATAGTAAGTATCTGAATATGATTTGCTACCTGTAGTTTACACTAAAGTTATTGTTAACCAGAATATACAGATGTTCAAAATTATCGGGGCACTATAGCTAACTTGGTTATTTTTGAAGCTACAGAGTCGATTAAATAAGCAAAGATACAGTGATTTTCCGCGTATTACAATGGTCCACCCAAAAAAAAAAAAAACAATTGCGCTTCACATTTCAGAGCCAACTCAGATAATTAGATTTTTTTAAATGGAACATCCTGTATATTTATGTAGCAGTCGGTAGAAAATGAAATTTTGCACAAAGTCTCTTATACTAGTATATCCCAGAAATGAAAAACAAAAGAGCTACGACGATATGAATACAGGATCAGCGCACATGGGATAATTTTGTTAGTACAGAAGCTACGGTGTTGGTTAATACAATACAAAAGGGTAGTTTTTTCTACTGATTACAATGGCATACTAAATAAATCTATTTTAGAAGGTATTACGTCAACGGTATTACTATCATATATCATATTTTGTCTTAATACAAGGTTTAGGATATTGAATTACCTATAACATCAAAAGAATTAACTTTAGCTATAGGGAATGTTATACGCGATCGAAAAAGAACTTAAAACTTAATCAAATCGCATAAAAATATACAGGATGTTCCATTTGAAAAAAAAGAGTTTTAGCCTTTTAAAGATGCCACAATTCATTTTCAATTTTAAAACACCCTGTACAATATAACGAGGATATTTGGTATTGGCTGTTTAACATGAACCATTGTTACAATTATGCCACAGAATCGTTAAAAAGTAATCGTTAATAAAAACGTTATTAATTTTTAAAGAGAACTAGTGCCTAAATTAATTTTTTTCTCTTAAAAGTGGAATATCTCGAAAACCGCCCAATTTTAGTATAAGGTCTGTAGTATAAACATTTCCTATTTTGTACCGGGGAATCTGAAAAGGCGATAATATACAGAATGTTCCATTTAAAATAACAAAGTTGTGTAACGTACAGGAGAAACTAAACACTCTGTATATTTTAGGATAATTTTATGGAGTAGTTGACTCCAAATAACTTTTACTTGAAACATTTTTTAATCAAATGAATAGGAAAGGCGTAATAGACCGATCCCAGATAGTTGGCACACCCGGTACAATAAAGGATCGGCGATAAAATTGTTTTTCTTTCTAATTCGTATAGCATTCCTAAGAAAAAAAATACATATATGATTTTTTCTTGGTATTTTTATTGAAATCATTCATCTAGCTTCCGAATGGGAGTAGATTTGATTTGTAAACTCCATATACCTATTTATTATGGGGCATTAAAAAATACCTGTTAACAATTTGTAAAATTTAAAAGAAAATTAAAAAAGTCGTAATGATTAATTAAATCTCTTATGAATCTTATGATAAATAATAAGTTTCATTTATTTTATTTATTAAAAACAAAATAAATTAATATGAAAAACATTATTAAATGGATTGATGTTTTTATTTTCTTTCATTTCCTTCTTAAATATTAATCTACTTTGGAAAATATTTTTGCATATAATACAGAAAGCATTCCTCTAACAAGTGCTTTCGATGGGATATATTAAATTTTTATCTGCCCACAGTAAAGAAGAAGACATACATAAAGAAGTTCCAAACTGATAATAAAGCCCCTTTGTTTGCATACTTCAGAAACTTGATATTTCGTATCTACTTTTTCATTATAATATCTTCAGCGGTATTCCCTGTCCCAATGCATACGTGAGCAACAACGAACATAATTTATACGGAAAATTAAACGATGCGATAAGATTTTTGTGCGTATTCTCCAACGTTAATAAATCATTCAATGGGGTTTCTTGCGTTTTAAGAGCTATTAAAAATGTATGGTTTGAAGGAAAGAAGCGTCAAAGTAACTTTATAAAACGGCATAGGAATCCTCGAAGAGTCGGAAAGCATGCGATGGTAAAAATGTCAATTCAAAATGCGTGTCGGAGAAAGTAGAAAAGGTATAAGGCATGTCATTGTTTGAGTGCGGTATTTGTTATTTATGAGAAATTTTCGAACGGCGTACTCGTACAGACAAAATCAATAGTTTATTTTCGCATTGAAGCTCAAAAACTATAAAAAATAGTAATATTTACTAATAAAAATATTGAATTTTTTAAAATAACTTATATTAGTGCTTAGTTCAATTTTATTTTTACTGAACACCAAACGTACTGACCCACCGACTCACAAAAAGTACCTGAACTCCTAGACTAGGCGTCGTCAACCTATGACCCGCGGGTCACCGAGTGACACATTTCACAATTTCAAGTGACCCACTTGAGTTCCAAAAATAAAGTATAATATATAAAAATGAAAATACCACTGACCCGAAACGTCTTCTTAATACTCACATTTTGGTTGATTTTGCCCCGCAGCCAAAAAAGATTGCCAACCCCTGTCCTGTGTTAGATCTAAACTCTGATCATTCTGCAGTGATCTTGACATTGAGTGAAAAAATTATTCAAAAGGAAATTTGTCCAATGTTAGTGAACAAAACCACTAATTGGGATAGCTTCAGAGAAAGCTTTTACAATGAACTTAAACTAAATGTACCATTAAAGACAAGTGAGCAACTTAATCTACCATTGGAAAAGTTTGTAACAATAATACAAGCAGCAGCGTTGAAAAATATTAGCGAGTTGACTCGTAAAACAAGTGATATTAATGGAAGTGAGAAGCTTACTGAGGGAAAAAAGACGTTTGAGACGAAAGTGGCAACAGTCGCGAGATCCGGCTGACGAAACACTCCTAAACAATAAGACTCAACAACTTAAACAGATTATCCAGAAATTAAAAGAAGAATCAATGGCAACCTACCTTAGCAATTTTACAGCCAATGAAGAAACAAATTACTTCTTATGGAAAGCGACGAAGAAGATTAAAAAACCCATAAGGAATCACGATGGAAAGTGGATTCGGGAAGACAAGCTAAAGGCTGAAGCATTCGCAGACCACCTTGCGGATATATTCAGACAGACCTCACGTTACACCAAATCTTCAACTGCAAGAGAAAAAAAAAAAAAATGAAACCAATGAAAGTATTGACTTGGTATCACCAGCAGAAATAGCTAAAGAAATACGTTTTAATGTTAACGCAAGAAAGTCACCAGGTTATGATATAATTACAGGTGAAGTCTTAATTGTCGCGTAAAGGTAATGCTCACGTACATGTACAATGCCGCAATTAGACTCAAGTATTTATGAGATTGCTGGAAAGTAGCAGTAGTTATCATCATGCAGAAACCAGGAAAGTCACCTAATGATATCAAATCATACAGGCCTATATCACTACTGCCCATCATGACCAAATTATTCGAGAAGCTGCTATTAAAGTGAACGAAACCAATCTTAATGAAAAGAAATGTTATCCCTGATCACCAGTTCGGATTCCGAAGCCAACACTCAACCATAGACCAAGTTCATCGCATCACGGATTTGATTGAAAAGACTTTAGAAAATAAACACTACAGCGACATTCCTAGATGTAGCTCAAGCTTTCGACAAAGTCTGGCATGAGGAACTAATCTATAAATTGTATAACGTGCTACCAGCTTATATGCTCAATTCCTAGAATGCTATCTGACTGACTGACTTCAGAGTGAGACAAGTAGATATACTATATATGGTCGTTCTGGCTCAAAAACGCGTGTTATTTCTTATGGAGGTCCCAATTCACTTTACTTCCGGTTCAAATCTCCGTTAGAATCGTTTAGTTCGGATTTCCACCATCCCTTGCCCTGTTGGGCTTTAATCGACTCTGATCGGATTTCATCGGCTTTGAACTGCTTTTAAACGGGGTCCTGTTAATAGCTGTTAATAACTGTTCCTACAGCCGTTCAGAAGCCGTTCAAAGCGGACAAGGGTGGTGGAAATCCGAACTAAACGATTCTAGCGGAGATCTGAACCGGAAGTAAAATGAATTGGGACCCCCATAAGAAATAACACGCGTTTTTGTGCCAGAACGCCCATAGTATATCTATTGAGACAATTGATAATGAATATTCGGACATCGGAAAGACATCAAAGTCGGTGTACCACAGGGCAGTGTTCTTGGTCCTATACTATACGTAATCTATACGACCGATCTTCCTTCCAGTAGTGAAGTGACGACCATTGCGACTTTTGCGGATGATACTGCCCTTCTCGCGACTGGGAAAACAGTACACGAAGTCACCACTAAAATACAACAAGTAAGCGACAAGATTCAGGCATGGACCAGGAAATAGAGAACTAAGCTCAACGAGCTTAAATCTGTTCACGTTAATTTTGCATATCGAAAAACAGAGGATGCTCTGCTAGTGTACCTCAACGGTATATCCATCCTTTATGCTAACACCGCAAAATACCTGGGTATGACCCTTGATGCAAAACTAAAGTGGAAAGAACACGTAAAAAATAAACGAGAAGAGCTTGGTGTTTCCCCAATGGTTCTTGGAGAGACAATCCAGGATGTCCATATACAACAAATTGCTCATCTACAACCAGATCCTCAAACCGGTATGGGCTACGGCATCCACCTGTGGATATGCACGAGAGATAGCAACGTCAAGATAATCCAGACGTGGCAAAATGGTATGTGAGAAACACGGATCCATGATATGTGAGAAAAGACTTAAAAATCCCCTTTGTCCAAGAGGAAATCCAGCGTATGGCTTGGAGACACAAAGACCGTCTTCGCCATCACCCGAACGTTGAGGTAATGCATCTCCTCGATAACGAACATCTGTTGCACCGATTAAAGAGAACAAAATTCTTTGAATTGACGTAATATGTGATATTATGTGTTTTAAGCAGAGTACAGTGCGCGGAGTGTCTTCTCGTGTGTGAGTGATAAACTTATAGACGTCATTGGAGGAACACTAGTTATTATATTGTTTCGTTTATTTTAGCGAAAATTTTATGGTTTGTCATGCCTGACCAGTTTTAATAGATCTGTTCGAGCAAACAATCCCGAACGGTTTGGGATTTCATCGACCAGTTAGATTATTCAATTTAATTTGTGACTAATTTCAGGCAACTTAAATTCGCTCTGTGATAGGCCACCGAAATCCGAAACCGTTCTGGATTGTTTGCTCGACCAGACCTAATATATCGTACTTTTGTAATACAGGGTGGGCAAATTTCGATGTGTTAATAGGGAATTTCGATAACCATAAGAGATACAGAAAAATTACCCTACCACCCTCGATCGCTTTTTTGGAGAAAAATTCAATGGTGCAAACCAAAGTTGGCTATCGTCTTTTGTTTTCGAGTTATGGGCAAAAATTCGATTTTCGTTTTATGCCTATATCTTGCTTATTTAGAAAAATGAACGAAAATAATGTCCACGTTCTTCAGGCACTATTTTGATAAGAATGCAGTGGCATTATTGGTTTTTTTGAAAAAGTTCTCCAAATTCGAGTTGTGACATAAAGTTGTAATTTTTTTTATGGAACTCATAGTTGCCTGTGGCTTAACTAAAAAGAGAATTTTATTCCCTTTTCAACAATATATAACATGTATGGTCAATTATTAATTTTCATACAGATTTTTCAAAAATTCATACTTTTCAAGGTCCGATGTTAATTTTTGCGTAGTAGGCGCATAAAGTTTGATATATTACAATGTTTTATTCAGAGTAATAATAATTCTGAAGCTGCAAGTCAAACATAAACGCCAATTCCTTTCTTTGGGAACACATTATAGACATTTTTTCGAAGAACTTATCT
>JAFFZR010016861.1:0-14956 GCA_018397195.1 Lethrus apterus | reverse complement strand
TAAAACTCAACGGTTTCTGAAATATTTAGCTTTTAAGAAAAAAAAATACATTTGCACCGTTCTCTTAGAAAGTCAATGCAACCATTGCTGATAGTTGTTTGACAATAATCCTTGGGCTTTTTTATGCCAATACTTCAAGCTGAATAATTCACATTAAAAATCTTTATTTTGTTAGACAGAGTGTTCGAAAATTGAATATTAACTTAAGCATCTTTAAATGGGCAAATCTCGTTTTCTTTCAATGGAACAGCCTGTATATTTTTATGTCATTCGATAGAGATTTAAGACCTCTTTCTATAGTATATAGGATTCCCTATACCTAAAGCTAATACTTTTTGAGTTATAAGTTAATTAGTATCACAAAATTAATATTGGCCAAATGACATGTGAAAAAGAAGGTTGTAAGGTGTTTTGTTACAAATTTATTGAATATGGAGGTGGAATGACATAAAAATATACAGGATGTTCCATTTAAAGAAAACGAGTTTTGCCCATTTAAAGATGCTTAAGTTAATATTCCATTTTCGAACACTCTGTATAACATAATAAAGATGTATAATGTGAATTATTCAGCTTGAAGCATTGGCATAAAGATGCCCAAAAATTATTGTAAAACAACGATCAACAATGGTTGCATTGACTTTCTAAGAGAACGGTGCAAATGTATTTTTTTTTTGTTAAAAGCTAAATATCTCAGAAACCGTTGAGTTTTAGTATAGGATTAGATAATTAACATTACTCTAAATTTTACCGTATAATTTAAAAATGCAACAATATACAGGCTGTTCCATTTAAAATAACAAAGTTGTATAATGTAAAAGCGAAACTGAACAGCCTGTATACATCAGAATTTTTACAGTATGGACTGCATGATCCCGAATAACTTTTACTTAAAACATTTTTTGATAAAATGAATAGGTAAAACGTGATCGACCGATCCCAGATAAATGCCCACCCTGTATATAATATTTATGAACGGGCATAACTCGTTCGTTGTACGTTAGCAAAGTCAAAACATAGTTTGAATTAAATATTTATTTCATACCATTTTGATCTACAAGATATATTTAAAGTATGTGTATACAAAGATTTCAAAATATTTCTTTAGCACAACCTAGAAAAATGATATTTAAGTTGTGTCGAAGAACGCGTACCTACCTGTATTTCCTGGTATTTACACTTTATAAATTGTCCATTCATTTTGAACCTTTGTATAAGATGCCGTATCTTTCAACCTTATATGGAAAGTTTCCATTCATAAACGACTGTGTCGTCTTCTTCAAAATAAAATGCCAAGACAATGGTGTTTGTATCCAACTGTCGTTCATGTAACGCGCATTTCTGATTTATAGTTTTTAAAGGTTCGTGGAAAATATGACAGTTTCGATATGGTATTAGATTTGAATTATCCAGTTCTATTTATAATAACAAAACAATATTTCACTTTATGAAAAATTATTATTATTATTGTGTATTTGTTTAAAAATAATAAACTACGAGAATGTTGATTTGAGAAAAAATTAAAATAAATTTCATTGGCCAACATAAAAATCATTGATATATTGTAAAGTAACTAAAATTAAATTTTATCATCAAAAGAAAACCTCAAATGAATATGAGGATAATTAAAACTTTTAGTTGGCAAATTAGCGAAAAGTTTTAACGATCCCCGGAGCCTGTCGATGAATGCATACAAATTTATCGGTTTACTGGAACTGGGTCATCTGAAAAATTTCCTAACTATTTTTTCCGGTACAAATACATTTTTTTTTATATAAGAAAACCAATTTCAAAGAAATTTCATTTTATTTTGATAAAATATTTTTGTTTTCTAAAATCCCATTCAATTGATTTACAATTTTAAAAACGTTTGTGAAATAAAATACTTGACGTTTTAAAAAATTTCTCGCAGTAATTACAAGAGACCAATCAGCTTTCTTTTCCATTCCGTTCCATAACTCTTCATCCAGACTATGCTTTGTTAAAAATTCACTTTTAACTACTCATCGTTTCCTTGATTCCCGTAAAATGTCCTAAAACACCATTTCACCAACCTGTCTAATTCAATTAAAACCTATTTCTTTCTTGACCCTCATAATTTTTTATATGATCCATTTCTGCCAACTTCCTACAACTCTCATGTTTGTATCTCAATTTTTTCTTTTGCTGCAAACATAATTGCAAAATTGTATGTGTAATTTAGTTATAACTGTAATAATGTATGTAGAAACAATGGATTCGAGAAACAAAAAAAAAATGATTTATGTGCCCTACTTATAAGGTTATAAAGTTTAATATAAATTAGCACATTAAAATGTCATTATAAGGCATTGCAACAATTTTCCAATTTGGGTCAACAATGAAAACCGAGTAGTAACATTTAACACACGCATACCAACATTTGCGTACAAATAACGTGTATGATAATAGTTCCATTCATCAAGAGTGAATTCTAATTACGTCTGTTAGTGATGTTTGGTAACAATTTAGCAGATAACCTTTCTTACAGTATATTTATGTTGTTGTACACGTCCTTGATTTATGGTGTTTCTGTTTACATAAAAAGTATGTGATGTAACTGATGTATTAGAAATGTAAGTGCATTTCATTTTTAATTAAAAGTTTTCTTTAATAGAATTAAAACGATCTGAATGATTAATTGAATGGGCTCGGTTTTAAACGAAATGATTAATAATTCATGTTTTAGAAGAATTTTAAAAACTGGGAAATTTTTACAAACTGTATTGATATAATGGAAATTAACGTTTTAACGAACTATTCGTTCTAATGCGAATTACAATACAATAGGTTGTTGAAAAGTCAAAGGCATGAATTATTATTTCCAGATGAAACCAATTAAACAATAATTAAATAAACTACAGTCTTCACAACATTCAATTTGTATTAATTCTAATTGTATTTACTAATTAACTTATTTCAAAGATAAAGGTTGCCACAAGACAATTTATACGCAGAATTTCCTTTTCGTCTCAAAACACAATCGCGCAAACTTATTCAACTGATGAAAAAGTTGCAAAATGATTGCAATTATAATTCATGAATGAAGTGATTAATTCAAGTTTTAAATGGCAAAATGAGTTCTTCTCAAATGTACTATAAACTTGTAGGTCTATGTAAATGTATTATCGATTCATGCCCTTTACCTCCAAACATTTTACAAAGCACGAACTTTTCATTACCTTTAATATAAATATGTTACATGATTCACTGCGCAAGAGTCAACCGAGTAAATTATAATATTTACATTGCATTGGATTTTTATCATAACTCACAGCAAATGTAAAGTATCAATTTTACAAGTTAAGATAAATGTTGATAAATTATAGAAAGGCATCCGAAAGGTGAAGTGTTACGTTTCTCATTGGCGATAATAAAATAGCTCAACATCACGAAGTTCATCAATCAATCAGCAGCTATTAAAAAGGCCAACAATTTAATCATGTTAATAACGTAGCAATTCAATTCAAGACAATTCATTGTTATCTCATAATGTGTATATAAACTTATAAACCGTCGGTATTACGTAACCGTAGGAAACGTAATAACAAGCCGAGTAGGAGGTGGATTTCTTAATAAAAGTTCATGTTGTCATGCTTTTTAAAATAAATAATGATATTTACCTACAACTCGTATGCCGAAGCAAGTATGTAATATTTTGTAATGTGGATACCTTTATATGGATATTGTGCATATTATGGGCATAATTTATGAATGAAACTTTAAGTAAGTCAAAAAATATTCTTTATAAGCAGCAAATACAAACGTAAATATTTCGAAATTAATCTAGGCAATTTGCTTTTGATTTACGTAGTGATTTAAATAATTTGTTACATTGATTATTTTTTAAGGACCACATTGTAAGGATGTATTTTTATTTTATTAAAATTTGACTGTGAACAGGTGGCTTAAAACTGACCAACGAATTTTTCGATTTTTTTTTATTTTAATTTCCGAAGGAATATACGACATTTTTCTTCTGAAACGAAACGAAAAAAAATCAAATAAACTGTGGATGAACAAAATTGTGTAGAAGATATAAGGTATGTAATCAAAAGTTAAAAATTACTTTTGACTTAAAGTGTTATAAGTTATAATTTGTAAAGTTATAATTATAATTTAAAAAATAGAAACAAATTAACATAAAAATTTGCTAGATCAATTTCAATGCGTCATTCAATGACACGAGATTAACTTTCAAAAATAAAACTAAAAAGAAGCAGGCTAGTTTAAATACACAATTAGTATTGGTTCGTAATTGTTCACCTCAACATTCTTTACTTATATTTGACGAAATAAAACATTCCTTTTTATACAATAAACGACTTTTTTTTTAATTAAAAAACGTATTTATTCTATATAACGGAAAGAGAAGTAGAGCTTACACCAATAATTCTATGTAATCAATTTTGTTTAATTTCTTCAGTTTTATTTTTCTATATGCTCTACTAAACATCTGATTTCACGCTAAAACTTCATTTCACGTAGAATAACTAAATGGTTGGTTTTAATTTTCGAAAAATTTAATACACAAAAAAATATGTAACTTCATTAAAAAAATATGTAAAATAATTTGAGATAATTTCAGTTAAATAAATTTAAATAAACGACTGCAAAATATTTTCATCTACTTTCATAACTTTTTTTTAAAATTCCACAAAGAACGTCACGCAACTTCATCAATAAATTATTTCTAACGTCAAGCGGAGGAATAAATAATAGAATTTATCATGTGGAAGAACGTATTCATAGTCTCGCGCTAAACATTTATACAGAAGCTGTCAATTATTCTTAACATGTTTTATCTTAATCCAACGTTAACAAGGAACGAAGTCGTATGCGCTCATTATCGGTCAGTGTATTGAAATCTTATCGTTTCTTTCGTCGATTCATAAATTATTAATTAAATCATTCAGATGTTAAAGATATGATAAAATATGTGTGTGGCAGATGACAAGTTTCATTAAATATGTCAGTCGGCACAAGGAAAATTTGACAGAGCGCGAAAAGGTGTGCACGATGTTTATTTCGTTGATTTCTATGTGATTCACAGGGTCTAATTGATCTTGAAGTCGATAACATAAAAATGAGCAAAGTAATATGAAATTAAATTTTTTTTTTTCTATTCGTTCTATTCGTTATATTCGTTCGTTCTATCAAACCTCATGCTCTATCAGCTCATAGAAAATATAACAAGATAGAAATTCCACTTGGATTGGCCAACTGAAACCTTATCCTTGTTCCAAACCACTGTTAGTCTCCAAAATGGTAGAGGCGCTGATACACCATGTATCATCTTTTTTTTATCTTTACGTAGACTTCTGAGAAAACTATATATGACGAATTAAAGAATTATACTGATTATAATATCGTTGTCATGGATACAATAAAAAAAAATTGAAATTTATGACATATTTAAAAAAGTTTTCATGTCTATTCTTAATATTGTTCCTTTTTGTGTTAAGGTATTTGTCTACAAACAGGAAACGAACAAGACAAACGGAAATATATGGAGCAGAGGAAAATTGTGAACAATTTTTGTAGAACTAAAAAAGACAACAAATGAATCGTCTAGTTTCAAAACCCCTTAAATCCTCTTTTGTGACTTTTTCAGAAATTAAGAAAAACTGTGTAACTAACTTGGAGCGGTAACACGTTAATGATTTTTTCCCCCCAAATTGCTTTACAGTATTAGATTCTAGAATGACACCACGGACAAACAATATACTAACAAGAAAGTCACAATTTTGAAAATAAAAATGGATTTAGTGGGGTTTGAAGCCAATTATTGAATTTAATGGAATTAGAAAGTCAACATTGTGGATTGAGTGTGTTTTGATTCCGAACAAAGTAGGTTTGAAAAAAGGGAAAGCGTAACAATGAAAAAATAAAACTAAAAAAAAAACTTTTTATTATTTGAAAAACAACAAGAACAAAATGAAGTTAGACTAATAGATCCGGATTTACATTACCCAAAGTTGGAGTTGTAGCTTTGTTTATTCACATTCTGATTGGTTGATGTGGATTTAGTGGCGTTTGAAAATTATTTCCAACAGATTTGGTGGCGTTTGAAACTAAGGCAAATTTTAAAAGTGAATTCTAAATGGAATTTAGTGGGTTTGACATTATCAGAGTTTACAAATCAGTAGAGATTTTCATAAGGATACTGTTATGCTATCTAACTCATATAATATTAAAAATGGATTTAAGGGGTTTTGAAACTAGAGGACGCAAATTAATAGAGTTCTTGAAGGAGAGGAGAGAAGAGAAATAGCAGAAACAGCAAACAGCACTTCCGATATTTAAACAAGCTAAAAGAGTTTATTTAAAACGGATTAGAAAGTAAATTTTCTTTGTTTATATAACCTTGGCACAGCGGAAGGTGCTGATTAATTTCGCTCCGCAATTAAACTCAACAATTTGAGAGATGAAGTACTGAAAGGAACGTTGGAAAACTTGTTATCAAAAGGATTGCAAGTGGATATTAAAATGAAAAGTGCTCAAAAAAATAGGAGAGAATGTGTGTTTGATAGAAATATAAAGTCTTGCGGACAAAATCGACATTTTAAAGATCAACAGCAAATGAAGGAGTTTCCAACAAAAGATCATTGATTCAGATCTTACGAAAAAAGAATAAGAAATCCAAAAAAACAAAAAAATAGCAAAGGAGGAAAGGGGAAAAGTAAACAAGACAAAAATAGGATATAAAAAGCTGATAACTGATAATAAATGGAGTATGCCGGAAATGGAACGATGGCTTAGAGCAATTACAAGAGACAAAAAAACTGGCAAAAAACACAGGAACAACCAGACGACGATCCCAGCAAAGGACAAGGAAGATGCATATTATAATTATGATAAAAAAGCAAGAAAAATAATGAAGTAATAAATATAGGAACTAAGAATTTACAAGGAATATACGAAAAAACCTAACCATAAGGAAAATACCGAAAAAGAAGGTTTAAATGGACGAAAAATGTATGGAAGAAATAAACAGAAAAAGAAATTTGCGTGGAAAATATCTACAAAGAGAAAACGAAGAGGACAAATGGAAATATATGGAGCAGACGAAAACTGTGAACGATTATTTTTTTTATAGATGTATTATGTTCACAAAAACTTTTCACGTGTAAGTGTTATTTGATTTTTGACAAATTAGATTACTTAATACTATTAATATTAAATATTATTGATATGGATAATAAAATTTAAAATACATAAATTTGAAATGTATATAAATTGAATCGAAGCAAGCTTTGATATTTTAATATTCTCCAAAGCATGCAGATGGAGCCATTAAGGTTGATGGCATTTGTTAGAAAGAGTCCATTCTATCCAGTAGGTAATATTATCTATGTATCAGCTCATACGAGACAAGATGCAGTTGCTTGCTCCAACCCACTAACTCACTAACATAAACGTATAAAAATAATTTGCTTCCTAGCGATATATTTTGACAGATAGTAGAAATTTTCATGACATTGTCAAAATATAAGAAATTATTATAAGAAATTTTAACGTAGTTATGTATATTAACACGCAAGTCCATCTTAAATCCACGATAAAAGGACGTTATATTGTTAAAGGCACAACATTTTATGGTATAACCAAACGTTATTTATAGAAATTTATACATAGATAATATTCATAAAATCCACACCATGTGTTGCAAAAGAGGAAAGAAAGCGATCAAAATTGCAGAATCAAAGTTTTTCGAGTTATATATACGGAAGACAAAAAATTGTTGAACGAAACTTTTTGTCCATGACTCAGAATAAGATTCATCAAATTGGTGCAAAATTTTTGGAAAACAGCTGTGGTAAAAGCAAGTCCCAATGTATCCCAAGTAAATATTTATTTTTTGGCTGAATGGCTTTGATGGACAACTTTGATTTCACTAAAAACCTTTATCATTAAAGGGATGATAAAAAATATATAAAATTATTATAGCATAGTCGGCGAAACTTATGTCATGTTTTACACACCACATAACAATTTATTGACAACTAATGCAATAAAAGTCAAATGTTGATATTACTTTCGCCTCTTCACTTTACGTTTAGATCATCATGCAAAGATAAAGCACTGAATAATAAAATACATTTTAATAAATTTATTAAATGACTGTAAGTAGCCCGACAAGCCAATTTAAATAATTTGTCAAAATTACGTCATTTTTAGAAATGACGTCGAAAACATTTCCTCAACGTTTCACGCTGTTTAGACGGATGAGCAACACGTCAACAGATCTCAAAGCTGTACTAGCAGCAGTAATTCCCAAAGAACAAGACAAAGTCAAGAAGTTTAGAAAATCCCACGGAACAAGCAAAGTCGGCGAAGTAACCGTAAATCACATGTATGGCGGTATGAGGGGTATTAAGAGTCTCATATGCGAAACATCTGTGTTAGATCCCGAAGAAGGTATTACATTTAGAGGTCTCACGATTCCCGATTGCCAGAAAAAACTACCCAAAGCGAAAGGAGGCAACGAGCCACTTCCCGAGGCACTTTTCTGGCTTCTCGTCACCGGCGATGTACCAACAGATGCACAGGCAATGTCACTTCCGAAATTATGGGCCGAACGATCCAAACTCCCGGAACACGTAGTAACTTTACTTAAAAATCTACCAAATACTGTGCATCCAATGTCGCAATTTTCAGCAGCTATTACTGTGCTCAATAGCGAAAGCCAATTCGTTAAAGCTTATAGCTCTGGTGTACATAAAAACAAATACTGGGAGTACGTATATGAAGATGTCATGAATCTACTCGCTAAGCTTCCTGGGATTGCCGCTGCGATTTATCGCAATATGTATAAAGACAAATCTCCTATTGGTGCCTTTGACGGTTCCAAAGATTGGAGTTTCAACTTTACTAAGATGCTCGGTTTGGATAACAAGGATTTTACTGATCTGATGAGATTGTACCTTACCATTCACAGTGATCACGAAGGTGGCAACGTATCTGCGCACACCACCCATCTCGTAGGCTCAACTCTAAGTGATCCATACTTATCTTTCGCAGCTGGTATGAATGGTTTAGCCGGCCCACTTCATGGTCTTGCCAACCAAGAGGTTTTATTATGGTTAGAGCAGCTTCGCAAGGATGTCGGAGATAAATATACTGAACAACAACTAAAAGACTTTATCTGGAAGACATTAAAATCCGGACGAGTAGTACCTGGTTATGGCCACGCTGTACTTAGAAAGACTGATCCTCGCTACACTTGTCAGAGAGAATTTGCACTTAAGCACTTACCAAATGATCCACTATTTAAATTAGTATCCGATATCTATAAAATAGTTCCTCCAATACTCAAGGAACTCGGAAAGGTTCAAAATCCGTGGCCAAATGTAGATGCACATTCTGGTGTTTTACTTCAATATTATGGACTTAAAGAGGCAAATTACTATACGGTACTTTTCGGTGTTTCAAGAGCACTTGGTGTTTTATCATCTTTAATTTGGGATCGTGCTCTGGGTATCCCAATTGAACGACCGAAGTCCATGTCCACTAACAGCCTTATGAAATCCCTTAAGGTAACATAAACCGACACCACACTTTTTATAAAAAATAGTATAAAAAATAAAACATATTTTAAATGCAAGAGAATACTTGTTTGTGTTGATTATTTAATAGTTACAATTTTACTACATTCAGTAGTGTGTTTTAGGCCTCCAGTGTAACACATATATGTAAACCTTTTATGTAAATATATAAAACGTATTTGACAAATATTTCTATAATTTATATGAATGTGTCCCAGCACCATAAGAAAGAAAACACCTTGCAAAAGAACCATACATAACAATAAGTAACGCATACTTTTTCGCAATTGCGTCTCTCTAGATAGAAATCATCTACAAATCTTGCTGATGAAAATATGTATATCAGCGAAATTAAAGTATTTATGTGAGACATTTCCGTTCGAAATTTATGCTACCGTTGCGCTCATAAATTCGATTGTTCCGCTTGTTTATGGCGAACGTAAATTGTTTCAATTTAGAACAGCGACTGTAAATTTAAAGATTACGTTTATTTATCTTATTATTACAATGATTTTTAGTTTCATTTTTTGGGGCATTTTTTTTACTATTTTTATCTGTCGCAGATTATATTTGTAAATGTGACATTTTGTATTTATTTTTAGCCTTTAATTGTTTTATGGCGTGGGAAGAAAGAACGGAATAAATTGATGGTAACATTTTTGAAAAATGTTTCGTTGCGTCAAATAAATATTGAAACCGGTTATACTACGTTCGTAAATTCGGAGGAGAATAATAAATAATAATTTAAATTCAATAATAATGTCGAAATGGAAACGAAATAAAAATACAAAAATAATAACCACGTGAAATTAATTAATTTCAATCTATTAATTAAAGAGAAGGATTTGCGAAAGGTAAACAATTCTCATGAAAATTGTGGGAATGGGTAATTGAGAAAAGCAAACATTGTTACATTCTGCATTTGTAGGTTTAAAAAATAACCCAAAGAATAACCAAAGTTAAAGTTAAAGTTGTTCCATGTAAACTTGTAAATAAAATATCTATTTCTGATTTCACAAAATTTAATTAGTATCGAAATTGCTAGTAAACCTTTGGAAGAAACACATTTTCAATATTTATTTTTTCTGTGCACAAATGCATTCATTTATATCAACGATGTTTAAACACCTTAAAAAAATAACACGTGTATATAAATAAACACGTGTATTCCACGTGTATGTTGCGCCTTGCACGAAACCTACTTTACACAGTTTTTGCTAGAATAAGCCGTTTGAATTTTTATATCTTTGCACAACAAAACGATTTAACTCTTTGCTATGCCCTTAAAAAGTGAATAGAAGCAATCGCAATCAGCCTCGGGCTTCGTGTGTTAAAGCATCGCAGTGTGCTTTTATATTTAGCTTATGGCGCATCTATTTCCATCGTGTTTTAAGTATTCATCGTTTTAGTTTTAGTTCGTTAGACGCGAACAGACCAAACATTATACAATTTCATTCGATTTTCAACTTTTTATTTGAAAGCAGCGCAATATGTTTATTTATGTAAGACAAGAGCTTTCTTGTTTATTAACTAGAGAACACATTTTAGCGTAATTCTCACACTCCCTTATAAATAACATACTATATACTTTTTCAACACAAGTTCCTCGTGATGATTTATCTGTTGATATAAAATTAATTAAAAAGTGAATCTTTGATTCTTTCCACATGTAGCGACATAGAAAAATATGTACAATTTATGGAACATGTTTCTTGGGTTTAATCCGATTTGCATTGAAAGCGTTTCGTGTAATCGAAGAAAATGGAAAATGGAAAAATTAAAGGTATCATATGCAGGAGATGAAGCAATTATTATGATTTGAAATGACTTAACAGCGTGTGAGACAATTTTATGGAAATTGCAAACTAGACCAGAAATTCAACATGTTGTGTTTCTTTTATCACGATTTGTACTCTTTACGTCTAGTGTCCTTTTATTGTTCTACGCCTCCATAAATTAATATTATTTTATTACTTAAATACAGTCAGACATTTTCTTTTCTTTATACCTATCCAAGCCCGTCACATAAAGTTTTATTTATTTTGAATCGTCGTGATTCATTTGATGATCAATAAACGAAACCCATTACAATAATAAATTCACAGTAGTTATTACCACTTAAAATTGAAAGATTTTCATTTTCATCGAAACTAAAGAAATTAAAACGTAATAATTGTAAATCAATTTTATATGTATGTACTTCAAACGAATTCATTTTTGTAGCTTAACTGTTGATTTTTTCGAAATAAACTGTTCATAAATAATATATCACTTTACCATTTACGAAACATAAAACTTTATAGTAATCACAAAACTGTCACACAGAATCCATTTATCAAACATTTTACAAGTATTAAAAGAATTATTAATTCGGTTTGTGCATCCAGTTGTTAACCAGAAAATATTTAATACTTTGAGCAGTCGAAAACCACTATATTTCATTCATATATTCAGTGGCCGTGACACAGATCGCACCATCATTCCTTTAATATGCATGTAAATAAAATTTCTTTCATAAATCGATTCAAGCGCCATTTACGAGAATGACATATTTATTCGATTCTGAGTGGCTCTATTACTCAATGAATTCATATTTCTTTATAAGTTGTCCTACGACTTACGGGAATTGAAACACCTACACAAAATATTTTGATGCAGTCCTTAATTCATTTAATATCTAATGGAAATGACAATTTAAATTGTTTAATAAAATGTTGTCGATCAAATATGTTTGTTTCAAAAGGACACTTTTAAGTCCTAACAGTAAGCGCTTTTAAATAGTCATGAAAGTTTGAAACTATTCGAAATGAAAATCTTTAAATTAGTTCGTTTGTGAAAAGCACAAAAAGCACAAACATTAGAATAAAATATAGAAATATTTAAGTGCCTATCCGTATGAAGGTAGGTCAAGGCCGTAATATCCAAAATCGCTATACCAAGTCAGCGAAGAATTAAATGATGATAAAAATGTTACATCTAACATAAATTACTTACATTTTTTACATTTTTATGCATTTTCTTTGTAATAAAGAAACTGTAAATGTACGTAAAATATTCCTCATCTACTACTCTGAAGAAGCAAAAAAAATAAGATGTGATGAAAACATGAACTTTTTTGCATAAATATAACCACCAATGCGAACTATTCAAGAAAATACAACACAAAAAGTTAAATGAATCTGGTAAAAATGCCTCTAAGAATAGATACAATAAAAAACGATACAATAATGATGATAGAGACACTAGGTTCCAACGAAATATTGCCAAACAAAGAGCAAGGAAATTGAAATACAAATTAAAAGAATAAAGAAATTATTTATAAAGAGTTCTAGTTGGATATAAAGTACAAATATTATAAGAATAAATTATATAATTATGATGTACTCACACCCTTCGCAGTATACCCCAAGCATCACTAATTGCCACACCAAACACCCCAAAGAAAATATAGTTCTCTCTATAAAATATTGCTTGTAAATTTCTGAAAAAAAAGCGAGGAAAGTTAAAAGGCACGAGGCGTATAATAACTTATTCATACGTCTATGCATAAAAGTCCAGTGTCTTAAGTAACAGAAAACTTTTATCATTAAGAATTCAAGTGAAACTTTTAGTTTCGAAAATATCAAAACTGTTCGATCTTTACGAACATTTCTGGATTTTTAAGTCTATTAATGCGAAAAAATTTCTTATAAGTGTCTCAATTGAGAGAAATATTCTACGCGAAAACTGAAAACTAATTAAAATTGAAAAGCTATTACTATTTTTTTAAATTCGTTTCATTTGTGTTTAGCACACATTTTCGATGTCAAAAATTTTTCAAAAAATTAAAAATCAATTTCTGAATTTCATCTGTCTTAAATACACTTTAAAAAATGTTAATATAATTATAAATTATTTGGATGATGGAACACCATGTTTTTTTACATGTAAGATATTTAGTTATTATACATTTAATTTTTTCGTCTGTAGTGTGTAAGAAACAGAATTGTTTGGTAACTACATGAATCATAGTATTAAAGAGAAGGTAGTGGAAAAAAAATAAGTAAGTAACAAAGACAAAAATTGAACAGAATTACATATAACATCAAATTTAATTCAAATGTGTTTTAATTAACAATGTAAAGCACTGGCGTCTTAAATGAGGGTTACTTGTAATAATAAAGGCATCTCATAATCCATAAATTATTGGTAATATTATTTACATGTACAGTTTTATTAAAACGAATGAAGCACATGAAATTTCATACACTGTGCGAAAGAAATATACTTTTGCTTAGTATCTACTTAAACCATATATTAATCCCAGAGGAAATTTGCACAGAAAGTAACCTGATACATAAATATGTGGAAAAATAAAGGAAAAATAAAAGTGCTTTATTGTTCATTATTATTATGTTATCAAAGATCTCATGAATATGTTGTTAAGGTACCACAGTATATAATTACATACTCGTAAATGTTTGAATTAACAGAATATCGCAATATCCGGTATTTTTCTCTAATTAGTTAAAGATGAGAATAAAACGTCCTGTGATGATGTAACGCGACCTTGCCAGGAATCGCAGCTGGAAATATATAAAATAACGGGAACGTAATGACAATTCAGTATTTCCTTATTAAGTCTACTATTTACGACATTAGTACACAAACAAGTAAATTGCACCAGTTTACCGCATTTACTCCACAAAATTATGAAAATATTTATGTCACCATGTGTGTTTTGTCGAATGTTTGAATTAGAGAAAAACACACATGTCGTGATAGTTATGTCCTTTCATCGGCGATAGTTATCGTTAAGTACATAATACGTGTGCGTTTATGATAGTATATAATTAAATTTGACCTATAATGGACTAATTGAAATGTGTACAGTAAGAAATTCGATATGGCAATAAATTGCCTTTATTAATTAATAATAAACACGGAGGAATTAATAATAATGTTATTATTAATTAAATGAAAGTAGGTATTTTGTCTTGTTAAAGTTGTCACTTCGATTTTGATTAATGTACTTGTCACAGAGTTACATTTTTGTTTGAAATTATCTCAACTATAACATAAATAAATGATTACAAATTAAAATTCAAATACATGTTTTTTTTGCGCGATTGAGCTCTATTTGATTGTTTACTACGCCTGTTTCCAAGACAGTACGTAGTGTTTACTAGTTGCTAACGATAAACTCGACGGAAGTATTTGGCGTTCTAGAACGGTAAGTAATTTTATTCAAAATTAATCAATTATTACAATAATTAAGTAACAATTGGGTATTTATAACTTATTTTTGGACATAAATGTTGAATGTACAATTATTACAATCGCCAATTGTCAAAGGAAGCTTATTTTGGAAAACAGACGTTGAAGACAAAATGTTAGCATTCTCTGGAATC
>JAFFZR010016860.1:0-15025 GCA_018397195.1 Lethrus apterus | reverse complement strand
ACGTAGTTATACGCTATAAATAAGGAAAAAATACAAAAATAAAGAAAACATTGAATTTTGGTGCTTTCACATATAATTGATCATAACTTCGGCATTTCTACATAGATTTTCATCCTAAATACCTTTTTCTCTTCGTAAAATTGCAAACGCTACGTAAAAAACAAGAAACTGGTTATATTTCTACGATTTATGCTTTTTCTCCGCGATAGATTGAATTATCGACATTGATTTAGGCAAAAAAACTTTTTTTTTGTCATATGATGTACCATTGCACTGAAACTACTGAAACGACTGAAAAACAATATTAGTAACATTTATTTGTGATTCGAGTATCTTTAATTCGATGTGCCGAACGGCGAGATTGGACGTTCCTAACTCGAGATATGCTTCAAATAGTCAAACTACCTCCGAAAAAAACCAAGAAAAAGTTAAAAAATTCATATCTCGAAAATGTATCCATACAAAAAAAAATTAATGCAATTTTCGAGTTTGGCGCGCCAAAGTACTCAAGAAAAATGTAGTGGCATCTAATGTACAGATTTTTTTTTAAAATTTGTAAACTAGTGTTATCTATGCCAATGCTTTGATTATATTTTATAAAAGATTATGTGTAGATATTCTAATTTATATTTTTACATATTGTCATTTACTTTTAACTCGTTTACAGTAATTATGTTATGAAATAATTACGTTCTGGTTATTAAATATAATTGGTTTATTTCTGTACTATATGAAAGGGTTTGTAAAAATAGTTGTAAGTAAATCAAGAGTTTATTTGTTATTGTTATCATACATAATTATAAAAATACCCAAAAACAAATTTCAAAGCTAAAAGTTCTGATTGGAAACTTGTTTTCTAATAATTAACTAACTTAACCTATTAATACATCTATTTGGTGACAAAAATACTGAAAACATCCAAACACTGGAAGCTAAAGCACACAAAAACTTTGATGTATTGATAATTTAAACATTTTAAAAATCACTTTACATGTTTTTAAATTATCAGTAACATCAAACTACATACTTACAATACGTTTAAGTGTACAAAGTAGAAAATTAAAGACTACCTAAACATGCATTATACAAACAAAAATCATCTACTGAAAAAAATCACAATAACCAACAAAATCAAAAGAAAATAAAGGAAATGTGTCGAGGGATTGCACAACAAGAACAAACTGAACAGAAAAATCAAAATGCAAGCAATCTGAAAAAGAAAAAAAAATGATCATATTAGATTTAAACCAACCACCGACTTTACTGCTATATTACCAAAAACCAACATTTAAGGTACGTACCTTACTTCCGTTGTCCACTCGCAATCGCCAAGACGGTCGTCTTTCATGTGTCGTTACTGGTTCCTCACTCTCCCTTGTTATTACTGTGGGGGCCGCTGTTGTAATCGTGGCAGTCACACTCACAGTAGCGTTAGATGTCTCACCATTTGCCCCTAACTGTTAGTGATAAGCATATGATATGATTTATTAATTACGTTTAGTTAATTACTATATAATTACATAAAAGTCATGTGGTGAATATAATGAAAATCACATGATATCTTTTGTTATTATGTATAAATGGAAAATAATTAATATTTGCAACTAAATTTTGTTAAAACGTCATTTATGTGTACTGAATGAGCAAAAGATTAATTTTCCATTTTTACAAAACAAGTCGCAATTATTCGATAAAGCATTAAATGAAAATACATTCAAAATACCTGTTCTGTATTATTGTTATTATTAACAGTTTGATTTTTATTTTTCACCAGTTGTTCAGCGGATTTGATTTCTTCCAACGTTACACCTTGTGTCGATCGTCTCGTCTCTCTGACTCTCTTAGCATGCGCTTTTCTTTTAGTTTCACTCTCTTCATCTCTTACAGGTGGTACAAAAGACCTACAGAACAAACAATTTTTCAGTTACTCTTCCACAATACTAAGAAGTTAAACTATAAAAATTAAAGCCTCAAAAAAACAGTCAAAACTTAGAACACAACTTTAACACTCGGATTTAATACAAAATTTAAGGAATGAAAACAACATAAATTAGGCTTTGGAACAACATAAATTTAAGCTCATGCCTAATTAAGTCTGCATATCGAAACGAAATTATCTGCTAATGGAACGGTTTATTTGATATGTTAAATAACAAATGCTTTAATTTCCTTGACTGTAAGTTAATGCATTTTATATAAACAAACCGTTAGAAACAAACGAAACGCAATGTTAATATTTTCTCGGGAAGCGCGTACTTGAAGAAGTTTTTTATCATCGTGAGCCTGTTTCCATTGGTAGGTGTCGTCGGCGTTGAGGGAGTACTGGAAATACTAGTGGGAGGCGTGCTCTCGCCTATCGCCAACTTTAATCCACTATCACTAACATAACATCAATAAGCATAAAATAAATAATAAAAAATCTATAAAAAAATACGAACCTCCTAAGTGGCGGTATATTCGGTGAAGGACTTGAGAGAGGTGAACTTGTTTTACTAGGTGAAGTATTGTTTGTGTTGCTTGAAGTAGTGGTTATGTCGTTTGTACTGTCGATGGTTTCACCTTTGTTCGTGTTGCTAAAACGACGTCGAATAATAATAAAATAAACGTAAAAACGAAAATGAAAAAGAGAAAACAAACTTCAAATAGACGTAAGAAAAAAAATCTGTTTGAAAGAAACAAAATTATATTTCGTTATACATGTCTTGATATTCTATATCATATGTACTTTACTTATGTTAATGTGTTATGGAATACAAAGTTTTGGTTAAACTAATCCTTACGAAACATCAGTCACGACGATCATGCAAAGCAAGCACTTCAATCATGAAAAAAGAAGAAAAAGACGTTTTTACACATTCATTTTATACTTAAATGACTTCTATTGAAGCTAGTTTTCAATTTTTGTTAATATCTACAATTAAAATTAAAATAAATAAGTTTATGCTTTATATAAATTACTGGAAATATCTTTTTCCTCATAAAACAAATTTCGAATTCACTGCACTTAATTAATAATTTTGAAAGTTACAATAAAATGAGGAAAAAGATATGTTTCCATTTCATTTAATTAGTACTAGTATTAGAATAACTAACGTGCATACCTGAGCTGCCGTTGGGTGTTGCTGGACAAGGGAGGAATGATAAATGGGGATTTTTCAGTTGGGGATTTTTTGTAATAGGATGGGAAGGAATTGGCCTGGATGCGTGCACGCAGCGCCTGATACCGCGCGTAGAACCTAAACATGCAAGCAAGTGTCAGAGTGCCAGATGCAACCAGGCCATACTACTTTAGAATAAAATACACATTTTTCAATATTAATTTTATATTACAAAAAAATTGACTTCTATATTATACCTCGTTTTAAAAAGCAATTTTAAAGAAGTCCAGAAAATATTTTAATTCCAGATTAAAATGTGACTGAAAAATCTACTACCTTATCTACACATGCTCTCTCAGTTCCAATCATTGCCTACAAAAATAAACTAAGAATACCAAAATATCCAACATCTCGTTCTAAAGTAGTAGTAACCTGAGATATTTGAGAAAATAATGTAAAAAAGTTTAAACGCAAACAAATATTCACAAGTCCTTTGTTCATCTCCCTCGCAAGATGAAAGCAAAAGCGGCGAAGTGTGCCCCTTTGTTAATACCATAGTTAAATAAATATTAGTGTTAAAAGCTTTGCGAGTCATTTTGCCAAGGAGTTATTTAAGCCACTTTATAACAATATATATACTTACTCAGGATCATTCTGGAAACTGTTTATTCTTCGCAGAGGAACTTCATTTTCATTCATTGGATCTGTATCTCCTGTAACAATTGAGATAATTTAAATAATATACAAAAATATACTTACTGAAGCTATGACTATTTGGCCGACCCGTCGGTTTTCGCCACGATGGTGCATTGTCATCTACGTTCAGGTCTTCCGCTAGTTTGGGGGGTGCAGTTGGAGGTCCTTTCGGCTGTTCGACCTCTTTGGGCGTTATATGAACAGCGTCGCTATTATTGAGTGAATTTACTCTGTTCTTTTTCTCTGGAAATAAAAAGACCATTTTATTTATAATGGATTTAGCAACTAAATGAATACATGCATCTATAAAAAAATCCATCCAAGCAATCAAAACAATTCAAAAAATAAAATTCTGTCAGTATAACACATAAGACAATGTAATTTTACTACTTTGGAGCAATAAAAATCGTTTGATATAAGTTTTTGTTAGTTAAATAAACACACCGGCAAATTTAAAAGAACAGAGATAAATTCGAATTTTTAATTATAAGTATTTTTTTTCTAACAATTTCAACGGTATTTTTAAAACGAAGATAAGCTAACTAACTGCAGAGTGTTGTGCAGTTTTGTGCAATTTTTAAGTGTTAAAAAAAGTGTTTTAGAATAATTTTTACTCTTTAGCTTGTTTTAAACATTTAATAAATAAGAAAAATTATGTGAATTAGTTTTTCAATAACGTGTGTTTCCCCCACGAGCTCTTATGACTGTAATCTTCTGTCTTCCGATACTTTTGATGACGCCGTCAATCATTTCTTAAGGCAAACTCTCCCATTCTCCAACTAAAGCACCTATCTGCACTTAAAGCGCCGCCATCAATCACCACCAAGTCTGTACGTGCTCTTAAACATATGCCGCCACACACCATAACTAAGCCTCGGCCAACAAAGACAGTAGGAGTAAAATTAAATTGTGCATGTTGTTCTCTTTGACGTAGTTCATTCATGAACAAAACTTGACCTCATTGGTCGAAATTCCAATGCTGGTGTTCGTGAGCAAAGTTTAGTCTTGGTACTCGATGACGTCTCTGGAGTTTTGGGGCTTCTATTGGTACATACGAAATTTTGAAGTGGTTGACAATAAAATTGATGATAGCAAACAAAAAACAACAATTTAAACGATTACTTATCAAAAAATACCAACGTCTATCAAATATAAGATAACGCTTAATACAGCACAAAACAACTTAAAGAAATGGCAGCATGTAATTCCAAGTTGCAAATTTTGCCAAATGTGTCAAAAAATGATAAATTGTAGTGGAAAATTCAACGCCGTGTAGACCTAGCCAATAATAAATAAATTAAAGAAAACAAATTAATTTTTCTATTTGTTCCTTTAAATTAGCCAGTGTGTGTATTACAATTTAGAAATATCTTTAGATTGTTTAAAAAAAAACCCACTGTTCATTATTATCGTTTCAAAAAGATCTTACAAATTAAAATGCATTTATGTCATATAGATGATTAAAATTAATTTAATTAATTTTTACAAAATGTCTTAGATATAACAGGCGATTTTACGAAACTAAGAATATCTGTAATTACAAGATTAACACGTTCAAATGGGTGTATTTCATTTGTTGTCATGCATTTTTCAGGTGAACTAGGGAAACTCAAATGTGTTGAAATACCACTTAATTACAGCACTTTGTTTAATCCAGATTCAGTAGTGGATAGAACATGTACTTTTAACGAAAGATATCCAAATTTGCCAACAATGACGAAGAAAAAATTTAGAAAGTTGGAATCAAATTTTCGGCTTTTCGTAAAAGCCGCTAATTACAGAAACACAGAAAATTAGATTCCTCTTTTCTAAAATTTTTCTTCGTCATTGCTGGAAAATATGGATATCTTTCGTTAAAAGTACGACATGTTCTATCCACTACTCTCTCACATTCTCCATGTATGTAAAATAAATTTAAAATATCCTTATTTGTGTAATTATTTACTACACCAGCAATTATGACTTTATACTAATGTCAAACAAAAGAAAAGTCAAATTAGACAATCATAATACTTAATTATAATGACATCCAAGGTTGTCTAAGATCTCTAAACAATGGATAAATGGTAACTCAAAAACTATTAGAAAAAAATGGGTTGTATGCCTTATAAAAATCGATGTAGAATTACTAAGCGCATTTAAAGATGAAGTATATATATACAGGGGGTACCATTTAAAAATATTGATTTTTACTGATTTGAGTTGTTGGAAGTTGTCGCTAATTTTGAGCGGCCCTGTATACTTCCTGGTAACTTTAACATCACCATTCCGTTGCCCAAGGTATCAGCTAGCAAAATGCCAAAAATGAAGATTTCAAGTGCAGTACATCCGGAAATACAGAATTTTCAAAACAACAAAAAACTACAAAACGGCTAAATTTTAGTATAGGGTACCCTATACTAGAATTGTAAGTAAAATCTGAAAAACGATGAAAAATATATAATTCCATTTAAAATAACAAAGTTGGTATGCACTTCCGGTACAACCGGAAGTGATACGAGAGCGTCAATAAGAGATCAGTTGGTGTAGCTTATAATTCCATGTTATTAGAGTTGATATAATTCTGGAACACGGAAAACTTCTAACGAGCCACTTTCGTGAATGACCTGTATAGAGAAATTTACTTTTTGTACAGAAACTCATTGGTGGCTCATGATGCATTGTAGTACGATGTATTTGAGACGCCAGTGACTTAAGATGCAAGGCAAAGATACTTTAAACGATACGAGCTAATGTATAAGTAATAAAGATTTTTTCTTTGTTGTAATATTTTGTCCTCACAATATACAGCATTTTCAGACCAACTTTAGATAGCTTTCACACAATAACGTAAAAAAAGTCAAACTTGTATAGGATGTACAGGTCTCCTATCATTTGAAATAGAGCATACGTTAGACAAAAGTTTTTTAGCCTTTAGAGCTTTACACTCTAAAATTATTTTCACATATACAGGAGTTCCACTGCCACTATGTAGCATTATTTATTTATTTTTTTAAATATCAACCTCTATATTATTGTCGACGTTTCGACTGAATTTTTATTGCACTATACGGCCATAATAAACTTAATTTTTCGGCAGCATTGTAGTTATTAATATTTTTCACTAATAAATGCCTACTACACCCTTGAACTTAGAAGGTCCTAATAAAGTTATTTTTAGAGTTTTAAAATGAGCTCTTTTTTTCAATTCAATGCAACTGTACAGGATGTTCATTAAAACGAATCAAATTTACTCATTTTCATACCACAACTCATTATTTTAAAATGGAACAGCCTGTATTTTATCATTTGGTTGTGTTTCTTATTGTATCACCTTTTATTAATGTTAAGGGTTCCTATGTCTAAAATATAATATAATTAATGAAGTCTTCAACGTTTGTCAATAAATTATTCTTTCAAATTATTTATTATTAAAACAAAACTCATCGAAATGTCGACAAAAATATACAGGGTGCTGTTTTAAAAAAATAAATAAATAAATGCTACATAGCGATAGCGGAACACCTGTGTCGGTGAAAATAATGTGTGTAAAGCTCTAAAGCTAAAAAACTTTCGTCTATAAACGGCTCTATTTCAAATGATAAGAGAGATATAGAAGCCGGGCACCTCAATGACTCAGTCTGTATAATATCTTTGTACAGGTATTTCTTTTTCCAATTTATTTATAAATGAATTTCGACAGATAAGAAACAGCAAACTCTTTAGATGCATGCATTAAACCTTTCTAAGTAGAGAACGTGGGATCTTAAAAATTTGGATTCATTTCATCTGTTCAGAAGTTGTTGTCTATAATGTTCTGAAAAACCGCCGTATGTATTAGTTATCGTTTTCACTTTCCAAATCTTTCAGGTCAGCTTTGGTTTCTACTTCCAATTTCAGAGTTTAATATAACGAATAAAATTAGTAATTTTTAAGGTTCAATTAAAAAATCAGTGCGCTAAGGCCGAGTTGCACCAACGCAAATTAGTTAATATCCGATTATTTTCTATAGGAACAATCATTATAACAATAGTCATGACAATGATTTCTATAGAAAGTAATACGGGTTAATTAATCGTGGCTTGGTGCAACTGGGCATAAATGTAGTGTGTTGAGAAACTCTGGATTAAACAATAATGTGCGAGCAGCGATAAAACAGTGCTAATATTAATTACATAATATGTTAATCAGTAAAAAACACTCGATTCTGACTAAATGATCATTACCACTTTTAGAATCCTCAGACTCTGATTCGCTACCGGAAGTTTCTGTTTCGGTACCGCTCTCGCTGGAAACTTCCATTCCTGATGAAGCACGCAAGATAAAGAGGAAGAAAATAAGTCAAATGTAGACAGTACCAGGCGATTAGCTCTTAGCCGGATCGCGTGCCAACTTACCGACGTTTTCCGATTCTTTTTCCTTTTCGATTTTTTCGATATTTTCCATTTTTTCCTTCTTTGTTTCAATTTTCAATTCGACCTTTTTGACTTTCGTTGGTGTCACCGCTTCCGACGGCCTGTCCTGTGCTTCTTGGCGTTTCTTCGCTTGTCTGAGTATATCCTCCTTGGCTTGTCGTTTCTTCAGTGTGTCCAAGTACCTAACCATATCGTTTTGGGATACATCGAATGGTGTTTGACCCTACAAATTCATTTAACATAATGAAAATGGAATTTAAGATATTGATATTTGTATAATTTGATACGTTGTTAAAGAGAGCAGTAAGAATAATTAATTGTTGTGTATGTAACTGCTGTGATAATAATGTTTCCAAATTTATTTAATATGAAAATGTACTTACGACTAAATTTTGAGCTTCCATATCTGCTTGATTGTTTACTAATATTTCAGCAGCCTCTTTTTGTGACCAATGAGCAGCTGCATGTAACGGAGTCCAACCATCGTTGTCTTGTTTGTTTACATCTGCACCGCACTGCATCAATACTCTGTAAATACAATTTGTAGTGAAAAACATAATTTTTTTATTACCGTGATTGTTTCATGAGAGTCTAAGAGACAAAGAAATGTATAGAGATCCAAATTGATTGGAACATGCCACTTCAAGAAATTTTTTATGTGCAACTTAGTACAGCTCACTATATCCACTTCTATCTTTACACAAGAACGCGGTAAAGAACTTTTACTAGCTATTTGTATATATGACATTTTTTGAAATTTTTGACATTTAACTGGTGTTTTACTTGACAATTTAGTAAATATTAGTAGTTTACGTAGGTGAAGTACTTTACGCGCTGTTTGGAGTGCGTAAAAGCCTACTTTATGCACGGATTGCAGATAAACTTATTTAAATTAAAGAAATAACAATAAAATAGAAGTTTACAGTTACAATTCTATTGCACATGTCAATTTCTGGGAAATAAATGTTGATCAAGTGGAATACAATTTTGACTAACATAAGAACAATTTTGGTGACGTCACGTTAAATATTTTTGCATCTCTCTGTATAAGGTACACCACATTATTTTCCACTCACTTTATGACGTTTACGTATCCCTTCGCCGCCGCGACGTGTAAAGCCGTCGCACCGGTTTTTGAATTTCCTACGTCGACAGTTCGACTGTTCGAATGCAGCCAATCGTTCGCATCCTGCAGCATATGTCTCTCCTCTTCCCTCCTGGCTTTTTCGCAATCTATACCTTTGAATCAAAACATACATTTTAAACTTTAGGGCGCAAATCTAGCAATTCACCTTGTTCGTCCACTTCCGACTTGAGGAGTACGACCATAGACTCGCTTTCGGCGATGTCCAAGGCGAGGTCACCATCGCAGTTGACGGCCGCTACATTTGCCCCATTTTCGATGAGGTACTTGGCTATCGAAAGGAAGCCGCAGCTGGCTGTTGCGTGCAGAGGTGTCCAACCCTCGTTGTCGCCCCGATTCACGTCGGCTCCATTTTCCACGAGAAACTCCACCATGTCTAAATTGTCATCGATACATGCCTATAACAAATTTCTTCATCTGATTTCTATTAACAATTTTACAACTTTCCATATGCACTTGCAATTTATTATGCATTTCTATACAGACTGGTCCAGTCAAGTAGATACATACTACAGTTTCACACGTTTGTCCTTTCAAATTTGTACAAGGTGGGCAAATTTCGATGTTTTCATATGGAATTTCGATAACCATAAGAGACACAGAAAAATTTCCCTACCAACCTTGATCGCTTTCTTGAAGAACAATTCAATGGTGAAAACCAAAGTTGGCTATCGTCTTTTGTTTTCGAGTTGTGCGTAAAAAAACGATTTTTCCAGTTTGCGTTCTATGGCTATATCTTACTTAATTTTAAAAATGAAGGAAAATAATGTGCACGTTCTTGAGGCACATTTTTGATAAAAATGCAGTGGCGTTGTTAGTTCTCCAAATTCGAGTTGTGACATAAAGTTATAATTTTTTATATGGAACTCATAGTTGGCTATGGTTTAACAAGAAAGAGAATTTTATTCCCTTTTCAACAATACATAACATGTATGGCCAATTTTTAATTTTCATACAGATTCAAAAATTCATACTTTTCAAGGTCAGATTTATAGTAAATATTCAAATTGACGTCATTCGCAACACACAATTGACATCTCTTTGAAACACTCCGAACTGACGTTGATACAGAAATAACACATTATATAAAATTTTCTCTTAGTTCGTTCATATTATTATTAGTATTTTTAAATAGGGTTATATTATAGGATTGCTGGTTCAGTAGCTTAGTGAGAGTAGTAACTAACCTCAAGGTCCAGGGTTAAAGTTTTAGTGGCGGACATCATAAACTTATATCACAGATTTGTGGCTTGAATTGGCCTTCCAACCGGCTATTTTGATTAAGTTTCCCTAATCCTTGCAGCGTATGCTCGAATAGGTTTTAACATCTGTAAGACGGCCGTGGCCTCCCTCTCAGTCCAGATAAGTTCTTCGAACTTCGGACAAGTGGTGAGGGAAGCAAGGGAAAAAAATTGTCTCTAATGTGTTCCCAAAGAAAGAAATCCATTGGCGTTTATGTTTGACTTATAACTTCAGAACTGTTGTTACTCTGAATAAAAAATATATCAAACTTTATTCGCCTACTACGCGAAAATGAACATCTGACCTTGAAAAATATGAATTTTTGAAAAATCTGTATGAAAATTAATAATTGACCATACGTGTTATACAGGGTGATTCATAACGTACGGAGTAGACTAAAAGGGTAGTAAGAGAAGACCAAAATAAATATATTTTCTTAGTAAACTTTTGGCCAAAACACAGTAGCCAGAAAGTTACAGCAAGTTAAAGTTAAATCGATTAATGAACATTCTTTACAAACTATGCTAGTAACTGACATTTTAAATTTAAATTGAAGATACCTGATTGTTATTTATACAATGTAAAATTTAAAAAATAATAAAAACATAATAGTAGCAGCTATTGAATTATTTTTAAAATGCTTAAATAATAACGAAAAATAATGATTCCTCTCATTAATATCAGTGAAATTCAAAAAGGGTGCGTTAATTTTTAAAAATTTTAATCTGATTCAATTTTCTTGTTATTGATCTTTGGTCAAAAGTTTACTAAGAAAAAATATTTATTTTGATTTTATATTACTACCCTTTCAATCTCCTCCGTACGTTACGAATCACCGAGTATATTGTTGAAAAGAGGAAAAAATATCTTTTTATTTAAGCCATAGTCAACTATGAGTTCCATATAAAAAATTACAACTTTATGTCACAACTTGAATTTGAAGAACTTTTTCAAAAAACTAACAACGCCACTGCAATCTTATCAAAAAATTGCCTGAAGAACGTGGACATCATTTTCCTTCATTTTGCGCAAGATTTTTGCGCATAACTCGAAAACAAAAGACGATAGCCAACTTTGGTTTTCACCATTGAATTTTTCTCCAAAAAAGCGATCGAGGATGGTAGGGAAATTTTTCTGTATCTCTTATGGTTATCGAAATTCCCAATGAAAACATCGAAATTTATAACAAATCGCACTATATTCGTTCTCGAGTTCACGGTTTGTTACGGTCACAAAACTTTCTGTTTCTAGTCGAATTATCCAAAATTTAATAAAACTGAAGAAAACTAAACATTAATAAAAACAAAATTATGATCTTTATTAAAACAATGGAAGCCAGAAAAAATGCTTTTGTTTCAGAAGGACATCATAAATCGAAAGCAATAATTGTAAACATCGGACGAAAATATCAACGTTTAAATGGCAAACTAAAAATATTTTTGTTTTAATATGAATCATAACTCTATTGTATTTATGATATAGAGATAGTTTTGATAATGTCACATCCATCATAGTTACCTATACCGTTAAAGAAAAACAACATAACGATGGCAGCGACGAAGTGGTAAGTATAATTAGAAATCCGAAAGTTTTTGTATTTTTTCGATATATTGAAATATAATATAGAGTTACGACGTTATGAGTTATAATTGAAGGGGTCAGTGCAAAAAGTGGTTAAATCCACATTTTTGTGAAAATGAGTTAAGGGACGCCAACTCTATGAATTTATCTGTACTATACGTTGACGATGTCAGATTTGAGGCAAGAAACGTCCTACTGCATGAGAACCCTTATGTCGAAATCTTATCCGATCGTCATTTCAGTACAAGAAGTTGCTAAGTGGCTAAGTCCATGGACTTGCTTAGATTTTCTAACCTACAAATCTTTTGACAAATAAAGATTGGTCGTATTAAGGTCGTATTTGTTCAACACAGTCTTAGATCAAACGGAGAGCTAGCTCCAGGCGATAGAGTTCTTAAAGTAAAAGATTATAAACAATGGATTATGCCATACGTCAAGCCTTCAGTACCAGGTATTTCTAAAACTCGGTTCGTCAAATTTGAAAGCGGCAAAACCATTCAAACTAGAGAGTCTATGACAGGAATGTGCAATAACAAAGCCCTCTATAAAGTGGGTATGAACAGAAAAATTTCCAGTAGTCCTAAATTGGCATACGGCGACAGTTACTTGAAAATAAAATCTAAAAATTTGAGTCTGTTAAGAAACTTGTCGATCTGGTTATCTCGGGCGATATTGAATCCTACAGGAGGACCCTTATTAACGTTAGTGAAAATGTGACTACGCCCAACCCCGCCGTGACACTATGAATGACGAACACGATATCGAAAGTGATACTGATATTTATGAGTAAAATCCGTATATTTTCATTTTTTAAGAAATATATTTTCGGCATAATTCCGGTTTTTTATTTTTTAAACCTATTTAATGGAGAGTGTAAACAATTTTTTATAGTATTGTGATAAAATAAAGCAAAAGTTCCTAATTTTTATATTTTGAACGCATTTTTTTCACAAAAAGTAGCCAAGTCACAATTTTAAAATTTTTTGTTGTCGTAATCGAATAAATTTTTGATTACATGTCATATGTTACTATATTGACTAAAGCTATAACTTTTAATTAAAAAAAAATACACTTGGGGATCATTAAAAATACAGATGTGGGAACCTTTTAAAACTTTCAAACAGCTATAACTCCGAAACTCAAAAATGTCTTAACCACTTTTTGCACTGACCCCTTCAATTATTTTAAAAAAATCGTGAAATTTAAATTTTCATTTCTAGAGCGGAAACGAGACGAAGTAGGAAATTTGATTGCGTAAACGGTTTACTCTTAGCTTGTCGATTAATGGGACCTTATATACACTTTATATACGGACAGAGCTGTAGTATCGTTATTAGTCATCCGATTTTCAAAATTCAAAAACCGCATTGAATTGTTCGCTCGCTATAACCTGGCAGTAAATAATATGTTTTATTTTGAAGTGCCCCTGAACAACGATTGTCAACTTTTTTTTAAATGGCAACATAACTTTTTTTTTGTTTTTTTCGAATTCGACTTTTTTTCGGAACACAAGAGATATAATAAAATCATATTGAAAGCTAGCTGTAAAAATCAACTAAAATGTGATCACGGTGAAATGCAAATAAGTAAGCCATGAAGCAAGGTACCCTCGCCGTTACAGATGAATAATGGGGATATCTGAAAGATATTGTGTATTTAACATCACCTGAAAATGTAGAAGACTTGAGGCGTCGAATCGTCCAGGCGTGCCGTGAAATTCCTGGAATATTTTTAAATAATGCAATTTCGAGCATATCTAAGAGATACGAGCTATGTATTGAACAAAATGGCGATCAATTTGAACAACTATTATAGAATTAATAAATTGATTTATTATGAGTTTTTGTTTTTTAAATTAAAAAAAAATCTACTAATTATTGATGTGTTGCTTCCTACAATGTTAGCGTTCTTGGAAAGCAAAGAACACTTGACATTTGTTGTTCATCTGTAATGGCTTACTTAATTGTATTTAACTGTGATCACATTTTAATTGATTTTTACCACTTGGGTTCAAGCACAATATGATTTTATTATATCGCTTGTGTTCAGAAAAAAAGTCGAATTCGAAAAAAACAAAAAAGTTATATTGCCATTTAAAAAAAAAGGTGACAATCGTTGCTCAGGGGCACTTCAAAATAAAACATATTATTTAGTGCCAGGTTATAGCGGGCTTTGAACAATTCAATGCGGTTTTTGAATTTTGAAAATCGGATGACTAATAACGATACTAAGTTTTTCGTGCACCGCTCTGTATGTCCCAGAAGTATGGAACCGGCTTAATTTCTCAGGAACCGTTTATCTAATTAAACTGAAATTTAGCACGTATAATCAAGTAAGTATAGTTATGTAACATTTGTTTGTATTTGTTTTTTTAACCCAAAAATTAAAAATGTAAGAATTACTCACTAACAAGCCCTTAGCCAAGATCCAGTTACATCGGCCTTGGAAATCGAACAAAAAACAACATATTTTTGACAATACATTTGACATATGCAGTATACAGTGTATTTAAAATACAAACATGGTTAATTTAACAGAAATATAGAGAACAGAAATTCTTATGATATTATACGGAGATAGATTACGTAGCCATGCAAAAGTCAGCGCGCTTTTTAATACTACTCACTTCAATCGAAATTCGACTAGTAAGTCTGTGGTTACGAAAACCTTAAAACGTTTTAACGAAACAGGATGTGTTAAGTAGCTTCCAAAGGTCCAGTCTTTGGAAGCTCTTTTGGACCAAGAATTATAAGAAATGAAGATCAAGCATTGGATCTTATGTTAGAAGTTGTTGAGAATTCCGAAATATCTGTGCGACAAAGGGCTATGAAACGTTTTTCCACGACTAATGGAGTTTATTTCCAAATTTT